>JJOG01003808.1:0-23051 GCA_000715275.1 Gyrodactylus salaris
TTTCATAACCGAGTCTAACTCTCTTCGGGTTCACATGTGGGGTTATAATGGGGGAGGAATGTTTTGAAACTATTTACAAAGTAAATTTGTTTCAAGGAGGGAGGAGACCGGAATCGAACCCACGCCATATGAGATATCATATTTATTGGACTTGGGGAACAATCCACTACACCATCCCTCCCAAAAGTTGTTTATACATTGCCTTGATAAACTGTTTCAGTTGAAAGGGTCAAGTCATTAACAAAATCCGGTGCTTAGGATTTACTCAACTAATTTTTTTTTCAACTGATATTTCAGCAAATTTTTTTTTCAGCAAATTCAATTTTGTCATTATATATAAAGACCGGCCAAAGGGACTAATAAAAAGTATCTTGAGTGTAAGACAGATTTCTTCCATGTTTTTAAATATTTTTGAATACTTTGTTCTTTTCAACCTTGAGAATAGCCGGAAATGCCTCTAGGCCTAGTTATTTGAAATTTATGATGTCGAATTGAATCAGTCTTTTCACTGATGGATACATGGAAAATCAAATCTCTATTTTTCAAGAAATATGTCTTCTCATTCTTCAAAACTGTCATTTTAAAGATCTTGCCGGCTTTCAAAAGTTGATCCATAAAATATTCTTTTCAAGATGTGAAAATACCATAAATTGATTATATACTTTGACCAAAGCACTCATGAGTGTTCACTTTGACCGGTCATTATGTATAATGACCAAGTTAAACACTTTGATCACAACATATACATTTTATTCTTGATTACCTTCCAGCAAAGAGAGAATTATCAAAATAGATTTATTGAACATTTTAACAACGATCAACCAGCTTTTCGTCTATATTTTGTGGTTAAAGTGTGTAATTTGATTATAATCAAAGTGTACAATAAAAAGTTTGTTGGGCGTGGAATATATTTTTTCTTTTTCCAACCATAAGAATGGTCGAGCATGCCTTTCTTTTTTGGTTATTTAAATTGTAAGATGCCTTTACACTGATTGATTCATAAAGAAAAAAACTCAATAAAACTCAATAGAAAATCTCTGTTTTCCCTTGATGGATACTCGAATTTTATTGAATTTAATTTGAAATGTTTGACTAATAAAACCGGAATTTTCATGTGATTTCATCAGTCGTCAAAAGGAACTCACCTGATAAGTGTACAATCCGTAATATTTGGGTAAAAGAGTTCTAGGATTCTGACACAAGTTGATGTAATATAGCAGGAGGATTCTATGCAAAAAGTCGGCCTCCTTCCTCTGGACTGTCTTGATAATGAACTCATCATCATTGGTCATGTAGAAGATGGATCCGCTAGCCCCGGGGTTCGATAGTTCAGTCAACTTTTTGGAACATATAGAATTCTAAAAGGAGGAAGGATTATTTCCAATCTGGATGAGACGAATTGCATCTTCAGTCAACCTGTCAAGCAAAATCAGAGTTGTGGAAACAAGTGCAAACACAGCTTAAACTATACATTTGACCTCAATCTTGAACCCAATTCCAAAATAAAAGTTCTATAAAAATGAGACTTTAGAAGCATTTTTTAGGTTTTTGAGAGACTGTGTCTCAAAATGAAAATCATATTTCTAGTGACAATTCATGATTCATAAGCAGAGCTGCCGAGAATATTATCAATAAATCAAGTTCTTCTTTAAAAAAATTACATTTTAGTCATTTGTGTAGCCCTGGTTATGACCATTCTTTTGAAATTACAAATTATTTGTAAAATAATGTAGAATACTCACAAGAAAGTCCGGCATGTTTAAATGAAAGAGATTTCTAAAGCCCCTAAAGGCTTCCGGAGCATAGGTCTCAAAGCGAAAATCGGATAAATTATGAGCGGGAGTGCTCTTTGAGCCTTGTTGAGGAAATTCGACTCGCTCAATGATCTGAAAGTCCCTCTCCAACAGGTCATACGAGGGCTTCTGTAGGATACTTCCAACGCTGGTGTTTATTCCAATCTGAATTGCCTTTTGGATTTCCTCTGTTGATTTCTGAAAGGGTTTATATTTTAGTTTTTTAACACTCCCATTAGCCGGCTCCAAGATTCTAATATTCAACGGGAGGGGAACGTTGAGTTCATACAGGTAATTTCGATAAAACTCATATGTGAGACGTGTTATATAACGGCAATGGTGATACTTTCCATGATATGGGCAGTAGATGTTTGAAATGTTGGACGAAAGGCGAAATTTCTTTCGAGAAACGAAAGTCATCAAAAGATGAATTTAATCTAAACACCAATTTAACAATAGATAAATTGGATAATTGCGCACCAATATCTTCAAGGTTAAGAGTTCAAGCATTATCTTATTATAAAGTATTATCGGAAAAATGGCCCCAAGATATTGTAGCCTACAATTTGTAGGAAGATACAATTTTTTATAATTTTCTCTAATGGCGCCTATCAGCCGCATCTAAATTTCTATTATTAAAGGGTCGATAATTTGGATAATCTGGATGCAACTTGTGATTTTCCGAGTTAAATATTTCTTATAAATTTATTCATAGTCCTTTGTAATTTTTTTTAAATATGTGATGCCTTTTATTAGAATTTCTGAGCATTGAAATAGATTAAACATGCTGAATAGAGTATTGATATAGAGAAGGGTTACAGAGATAACTAGTTTATGAATAGTAAATTACTATTAGTAATTGCGTAGCAAAATTTTACAAGGTTAATAGTTCAAATATTATAATTGAGAAATGCAAATTTAATAACTAACCTTTTTATAAGTAACAGTTCCAGTGGCATTAACACGACGATGGCCTAGTTTCTCCTTTCTTATGCTACTTCTCTTTCTTGAACTACTCAATTCCAAGTCAAAGGACGGAGAAGGAGGACTTGCATCATCTGGCGAGTTAGCTGACATTATAAATAATGATTTAAGAATATATCAAGATTAAATAGTAGTTGAGCTGTAGTAGTGAGACATTATAGAAATTATCTCAAGTGAAATTTCCGATAATTTTGACTTAAATAAATTTTGTAATTTCGACTTTGCAAATCATTGTTTTACTAATCAAAACTTGAATAATTTTACAAATCTCTTATGGATTCCCCAAATCAGTCTTCAGAATTTTCCAACGACTACTACGGGGAGATTATTAACAGGAAGAAGAATCTAGACAAGAAACTACAGAATATCTATGAAAAGAAGACCTCCGAAAGGATTTCAGCTAATCAGGTCCTTGAAGACTACTACCATCAGACAATAAGAACCATCATTTCACTTTATCGTAGCCCTGATGATAATCTCAATGCTAGTCTATTTCGGGAAGCTGCGGATAGCATTGTAAAGATGCACAAGCTAGTGAAGAAGAAGATTAACGAGTCGTATTCACTCTCATTCCAAGAGGGAATATATTCTTATCTTTTAGATTTCATTCATGAATTGCCTGAGTACGCAGTCCACGAGAGAAACTCCATGATACCGACAGACGTCCTTATGCAGGTGTTAACACAAACCGATGATCCCATTGTGGTGAAGAAGCAGAGGAAATTTTTGAAAAATAACAAACGCAAATCTGAACTAAAGAGGACACTTAACTCCTCTAGTGACGAGGATTCAGACAACCATCAAAAGAAGAAACATCGCCTTTTAGATACCACCGATGAAGACATTCTCGACTACTCTGATTCATCTTCAGCAGACAACTCGAGTCCTCCAGCTGCCTGCTCTTACAAAGACACATGCGGCGTCTAGCTCTCTCACTCTTTAAATGAATCCTTTTATCAGAATATAATAAAAAGATTTTTATACAAACTTTCCTATATTATATTGGCTTTCACACTTGGACGTTCTATACTCGAGGGTATTTTTCACAACAATATCACAAAAATAATTTAAAAAGGTAATTCTTCAATAGTGTTTCGCTTCGGGAAAAGAATCTATGTTCAATGTACATTCAGATATTATTTTTTAGGAATAATCATGACATAAAGGTGGGGATTTGTTTAATATATTCTATCGTATGCCAAGCTCGAGTCTTGTTCATGATGCATTCGCTGTCTGTAGCCTTGTGCTTGATTGGGCATCTTCGACTGGCCCTGGTTATTGACCATATGGCCACCGGGTCTAACCCTATTATAATTATTGGGCTGCATGCCAAGCATGTTGTTGATAGCTGGCATATTATTGTGGAATCGGTTCGCCTGTCCCCCTTGATTTCCCATGCCAGGGTTGACATGTCTATTGCGTGGATGTTGGCCGAGGAATTCCAGGTAGGATACGCCAGTTTTAGATAGGGTCGACAAGTCACCAGGCTGCGGTTCCTCTATAAAGTAGTCATGGGAGAGAGCCTGATCTGAATCGATTCTCTTTGAGGGGTCGAGGACGAGAAGTTTATCGATGAGATCAACAGCTGAGGGACAATTGATTTGGGGAGTCAATTTTTCTCTGACGTGGCGCTTTACATCTTTCGGCAAATCGGTCTTGCAATATGTATCAAGATTCTGCACGCCGGGCCATACTTCTGGGGTTATTGATCCGCAGAGTTGGACGATGAAATTCAATTGAGCTAATTCACCGTCGCCCTAAAGAAAATTTAGATTTTGTTATTTTTAGAGGCCTGTGTTATGCTGAGTAGTGCTTATAGATAGACCATGTCTATTAGACATTAAGCCTAGGGTGAGTAGTTATGAATAGGTTTGTCTCTTTAAAAAGTTTCAGTTGAATTGAAGAACGTTACTAATGGGTAGAATAAAATTGAAATAAGCTTGCTAGTACACGTTTATAAGGCTTACGTTTTTTTAAATTAAAGAAGACATTTCTTAAAAATAAAAGATGAAATCTTAGGCTCAAAAGTTTTGAGGTATTTTTATTTCAAGGAAATCTGTAGACAAGTGTAAATGACTAATGTAATACTTACTTGCATAATGGGGAATTTGGTCCACAACTCAGCCATAATACACCCGGCACCCCACATATCAACGGGTCTACCGTAATTACGACAATTTAATAAAATCTCTGGCGGTCTATACCAAAGAGTGACGACCCGACATGTATACCTCGGTGGGCGGTCCGGTCGTATAGAGGCAACTGTGAATCGAGCAAGACCGAAATCTGCAATTTTCAGAGATCCATTTTTGTTGATAAGGATGTTACTGGCCTTAAGATCTCGGTGCAAAATGTTATTTCTGTAATGAGAATTAGGTTTTAATAGATTAAAATAGAAGCTAGCTGAAATATGAATAGGGAAACACGTTTAAAATTTTCTAGTTGCTCATCTAAGAATAAGATTTAGCAAAACGAGTGCAAAAGATCTAAACAGAAAACTTTATTTAACCTACACAATTTTCTAAAATGCAAAAGTTTGCAGTAATATCGATGAGGAGATAAGTCTTGATGGTCACTCAAGTTAAAGCAGCCAATTTAAGTGTACTAAACATTTTCTAATGGCAGAATGTCCAAAAAGTATGACTCTCAATCAAAATTCTTAAGCACTTGGGTTATTTAGCTTCAAATTACTCTGCTATTTCAGTGTGTTAGAGGGTTATAAATATTTGGTTTTAATAGGACTGTTAACACGCTTTTATTAAAGGAAAATTCTAGATTTATTAGAGGAAACCTTATTCTTAGCAACCTATGATGAGTTCTTTAACATGAAACAAAGAATAAGAAGATAAAATTACTTGTGTAAAAAGTATAATCCAGTGAGTAATTGTTTCATGATCGACTTCCTAATGGGAGGTGAGAACTCCACTTTTTGACTCAACAAACCAGCCAAATCGTGGTCACAAAAGTCGAACAACAGGTAGAAATCATAACGATATTTGTGATGAGAGTCTAAAGAAGAGGTTTAACAATAAGGGATCACTTTTCTTATGACATATTCCACGAAAGGTGACAATATTTTCATGGTCAAGGGAGCTAAGAATTCGAATTTCTCGAAGGGCAGTGATTGGAAACTAAGAATTAAAATGGTGGAATTACTCCTTCAGTTTCCTGTTCCATCTTCAACCTTTTAACGGCAAAGTGTTGCTTAGTCTTCTTGTGACGGACCTTAAAGACTTCTCCAAATGTACCTTGTCCTATCTTTTGAACAGGTTCATATTCGTCTAGGTAAATGGTGCTTGATTTTTTCTCAACCTCCTTCTCTAGAGATCTAAGAGTCTCAACCAAGTCTGATTCAAGCTCTTTTGAGAGTAATTCAAGCTCAAATTGGTCCATTTTATCCTATAATCTGAAAATCATGAGTTAATATTTGAACAATTTCAAATTTACTGCGTTGATCTATTATTTAAAACAAACAGATTTAATAAATGAAAATTAGTTTTTTCTCTATCGTTGGTATTATTTTTCAAAATTTAAATTCAAAGTTTTCACAGAGCTGAATAGAAATATTCAAGAAACTATCCTTTATTAATCTTCCGAGAAGCAGGGAATCAATTTTTCAAATTCTTCCAGAAATCTTATTGGATAATTATTAATTCAAAGTTTGAAAGTTTCATAAGATTATTTATGCAAATTTCTGAGTTATAATCCGAATGTTTGTGTGTCAGTTGAAAAAGAATACCTTTAAACATAGAAAAAATCATATTTATTCTTTGTTAAAGTGAAACCTCTTCAACATGATGTCGAAACTTAAATTCCTACATCTATTTCTCTTAATCTTGGTTTTCAATCTAACTTATGCGTCTAATGCTGCACAGAACTCAACAGCTGTCGAATGTGTCCATGTTGAGCATCAGCACAAGAGTCTCGGAGTATTCGTTGTGGACTGGAAGTATTCAGAGCTTGCCATTCATATTACTCTCATGGTATTCATCTTGATCGTTATAATCTTTCGAGGATTTTATCACAAGTTGCACTTTATCGCTGAATACCTTCCTGAGTCCTTGATGCTAATCATAATCGGCGTCATATTTGGCGCTGTCATTAGATACGGCCTCTATGAACAGTTTGACAAAACCGTTTGGCGTCTAACGCCAGAACTCTTCTTCCACTACCTGCTACCTCCGATCATTCTAGAATCTTCATACAGCCTCTATAACAGAACATTTGGCGAGTACTTGGGAAGTATCTGCATATACGCTGTCATTGGAACAATATTAAACTTTTTCGTCATTGGTTTCATCATGTACGGCCTAGATTGTGCCGGTGCAATGGGTCCCCCTGACCAAGGGTTCACCCTCAAAGCATATCTGCTCTTTGCTTCCCTTATTGTAGCTGTAGATCCTGTTGCGGTTCTCGCCATCTTTCAAGATATCGGCGTGGAATTCAGCTTGTACTACATGGTCTTTGGAGAGAGTCTTTTGAATGACGCTGTCACTATCGTCTTGTACAATATTATGCAAAACTTTATGGACAAGGATGAAGTAACAGCACAGGAAATTGTTCTCGGCGTAGTTTCCTTCTTCACAATTGCTCTGGGAGGTTTAATTTTGGGCGTTGTTGTGGGAGCAATCTCTTGCTTGATGACACGATTCAAAAACGATGCAGACTTTGTAATAATCCTATTGATGGGCTATTTCGCCTACGTCATCGGCGACGTTGTTGGCTGGAGCGGACTGATTTCAATGATTGGCTGCGGCCTTGTGCAAGCGGCATACGCTTTCCAAAACATTAGACCGAGTTCTGTGAGTATTGTACGGCAAGTGTCGCAGCAGGCAGCTGGGATTAGTGAGGCTATCATCTTTCTATTTCTCGGAATCGAGTTCTTTGTCGAAGACCTCGTATGGCATAATGGATTCATGTTATGGGGCATTGTCGTTTGTCTATTCTCTAGGATCATAATCACTTTTGGCCTAACTGGCATCATTAACTTGGTGAGAGTGGACACAACAAAGATCTCAATAACAGAACAATTGATCCTCATCTATGGGGGCCTTAGGGGTGCTGTGGCCTTCTCTCTTTCCACCGTCATTCGTGAAGACATGTTCAAAGAGAATGGAAAAAATATCAGAAATATAATTATCACTTCGACTCTTTGGGTAATTCTGTTCACTGTCGGTTTCATGGGAATGACAATGAAGCCGTTGGTGAAGATACTCAAAATAAAAATGGCCGGAAATGTAGAGTTGAGTATTTTCAAAACGCTGAATGATCGAATATTCGATCAGACTCTAGCTGCTATAGAGGCCATCACTAATCAGAAAGGCCGAAATGCTGTTCGTGACATGTTCATTAGAATTGATGACAATTACATTCGCAAGGTCTTACAAAGGGAACCTGTAACACACGATCAAAAGATTGTCAACGTGTATCAAAAGATTGCCTTGAAGCTGCATTATGCAACCATTCAACCTGAAAAGTCTTCCATGCACCTATCTGACCTCCCAAAGACCCTAAAGGATCGTCACTTGACCTCTACAATGTCCCTATCAAAGCTGAACGTTTCCACGTCAGCACTTGACCTTGAACCAGGCTTCTCTTATGAAATCGACAAGGCTGGGAATGTATTCCGACACCCGAAAGCGGACAAAGATATCCCGGAGAATGAAATAGACGAAATATTCAGGAATCACCGCAAGGTTTCATTAATGAACAACGGACGTAACCAGGAGAGTTACTCCAAGACGCTAAATGATATTCTCAAGTCAAAGGGTTACGCCATCCGTCGTAGATCAACAAAGTCTAGAGAGGGCCACTACACTGGCGATGGAGTCCAAAATAGTGCATTTCACGTGAACGAAGAGAATATCGACGATCCCGGCTTCTCTCTCGGCGGCAAGGTCATTAAAGATGAAAAGTCTACTATTGAATTCTTTAACAGTGAGGGATTACAAATATCAAGGCATTAAAAACAATTTTATTATTGGCCAAAATTCACACACCCTTCATACATAAAAAAATGTGGCAAATTATACAGAATAGTTAAAGAAAATTGATTTTAAAAACCTTATTGTACTTTTTCTTTTTGTCATCAATTATTACAGATTTCACAACAAAACAAACAAAAAATACGCTTGGAAATAGAAGGATGAGTAATTTCCTTGTGTTCAATATTATGATACTCTTCTTAATTAGGAGTGAGAGAATTTACTTGACTGAAAAAATAAAAATGTTGAATTTTCATTCTGTCTTTTTCTCAACAACCTGAGCAAGACGCAGATGGTTTATTGAGCAGTCTAGAAAGATTTTGTTGTGAAGATTAAAGATATTAGATTGATTTACTTCCAAAGTATTGTATTGAGTGATCGAGTGATTTAAGAGACCAAATACATATTTAATTTTTATGACTTGGTTATTACTCTGAAACTAAACTTTACCTGCAATAAAAAAACGTTAACATCCCTCAAGTGAATGAAATAGCGTTTATTGAAATTGATGCTTTTTGAAGGTGAAAATGCTTCTTAAAATAAACTTGATAGAAGTGATATCAAACATTTGAATTTGGAGCAACATGCTTTTCCTTGGATACGCAATGAATCAAACTCTTGCAAGGTATTCTTTAGATGAAAATCTATCTACTGAAAGTTAGACGGTTGAAAAAAATTCGTTCATTCATAGAGAAAATGAACAATTGAGATATTATCTTGAATCGAATCCAATTTTACAGCATGAATAAAGTCGCTTCAAATTCAAATTTTTGATCTCGAGATTGATCTTTGACAAAATCAAGGCTGAATTATCAGCACATTATCAGATGAGCTCTTTCATAATGCAGACTAACTGATCCAGGCCTGTCGGCGGAGATATAATAGATGGAAGCCATTCATATTGATCCTCGTCATGTATGAGAGGGGCAGATGCGGAACAATTTCAGGTTGTTCAGGAAAAAGGCAGCGCAGAAAATTATGCTGGACGTCTTCAATCGCATTGATTGACCATAGGAGGCCATCGGGATAGTTAACTTTGACTTGTAAACTTGCAGGGAAAAAGATGAGCAAATTTCACTTTTTTTATATCTTAAACTTGAGCGTGGCTTTCAAATTCGAGAAGAAAACACCATCACTAGAAAGGGAATGTTCGGTTCTAAGACTACGTCAGCGGGTTTGGAATTCCAGTCAATACTTGATGAGTAATCTTAATTCAAGATGGTGTGAAGATACGAAAACATTCCCTATATCTAGAGAGAGGATTAATTCCTGAGCATTTAGATTTTTCGCTAAGTAGAATAGTATTGATTTTCGATCTTGAGAACTGCACACTTGGGGATACCAATAATAATTTTCTATGAAAGCAGTGTACACCTGAGAATTAAATGTTGACTCCCCCACGCTTAGATCATTTGTGGAGTTAATAATCGAGGATATCGTCCTTATACATGACATTCCTTGTGTCGCAATCAGTGAGCAAGACAACAGAGGAAGAATGGAATTTCTCGATTTTCCAGGCCTGTCATCAGAAAGGGGTGCCCACGCTCAGGATAGAGAGAACGTAGACAGTTGTGTTGGACGTCTTGTATTAAGAATTAGAGACAGGAGGCCAGCGGGATAGTCGAAGAGCTAGAGTATCTTCATAAAATTACTGTGAATGCAACATTTATAGAGTTCTATTTACGAGGAGAAAATATCTAATTCTTATGAGAATTAGAGAAGTTATGAACATCACAACTAGGGTCTACCAACGTTATTCATTCCAGGTCCCTAAAAGCAATAAGTAATTAGGAGGGATATTCTGTGTGTGATTTGAGAAAGAACGCACTATTTCTGAAAGAATTCCCAAATTAGAATTGCACACTCGGAAACACACCAAATATTCCTCTGATGAATATTTCCTCTTTTAGATATCGATCTCTTGTGTAAATTCTAAATTATTCCAACATTACAAGAAATGAAAAACTTTTTTATACTTCATCTCACAGTAAGGTGATTCGCTTGATTCATCTAAAAGATCATATTTGCAAGTCTCCTGATCTATTATCAATTCCCGTGTTAAAAAAAATGAATTCTTTACAAAGAATTTTAGTATTTTTTAATGAAAAGGAAAAAGCTCTCATCGGTCTTATCATACATGTTTCAGGGGGCAGGAAGAGATTCACACTTTTTCTCAGAGCTCCCTGGATGTATTCAAGTTTTACTATATTTCATTGAAGTTTCACTATTCCAAAATTCACATTGATTTTCTAGTTATTACCAACCAATTCGAATAAGTAATTAACTCCGAAATTAACTCAATTACAGAAAATATGATTGATTTAAGCCTACTTCTTAGTAGTTAGTATTTTTATTAGTTTTTTTAGTCTAGTGTTGTCGAAGTGGCACTACGGTAGTGCCTACTGAACAAAAATCAATGCCCCCGAAATGAATGAATTGTTAAAAATTCTTGATTTCACTCTGAATTACTCTTTTGACAAATTTAATTCATTTTCTTATCTAATGTTTTCTAAAGTTTTGAATTAATTATAAGAGTGAAAGGTTTGTTCATTTGATTCGTACTACTAATATTTTTATTGTTTAACTTAATTCAAATTCAACCCAATACCTAGTATTCTATTTCTAGAGAGACTCCAATTTAGGTACAAAACTGAGTGATTTTAATTAAAATTAATGAATTATTTAGTGAAGATTTTGAAAATCTTTTGATGCAAATTTTTCAACAAATGCAAATTCAAATTACTGTACTTTTTCTCTCCGTATTCTCAGAAATGATCAATATTTTCATGTTGGGTAGTAATCAGTGAACGTATTATTATTATTCTATTAGATCAGTTATTATAAAATAGGGGGATTTTTTTTAATTTCTTAAATTTCTATGAACGGATAACATGACAAATTACAGACCCATTGGTGAGATAACTGGCTATCAAAAGACGCTAAAGGAAAAACTTGAGAATGAAATTAGCATGCTGCCGATGGAAGAGGAGTTGAGAAAGTTAGATTTCCGTTATGATTCGAGTGTGGAATCTCTGATAGGAGAGATCAATTTTCTCAAAGTGAGTCCAATTTGAGTTTTTAGGAAATATTTTACATAGAAAACTCATCTCGAGAAGGGAGACCAGCCCTGATTTAAGCAAGGATGTGCCAGATTTAAATAAACCAAAATTAATTATTAACTTTTTGTTTTAAGTGAGTAATTGGTAGGGCGACCAAATAAGGCAACAGATTGAGTCAAAAATAGGCAGTCAGGATAAAAATAAGTGGCATAAAAAGGCATTTATATAAAAAATGTGAATAAATGCTTTAATTTTGATGAATTATTACATTTTTAATCAAATTTCAAACAACACCACAGAGACCATTGTGGTGAGTAATTTTACGTGGTGAGAATATTTCTATCAGCAAAAAGCTTTCTAACAGACTTTAGAATCTTTTAATATAAATGTCTATCTAGCCTGACAATGAGACTAGCAATGAGAAATCAACTATACAAGCCTTTGTTTTTCTTACTCTAAATATATATTAGCTCATGCTTAAGTACGGGACTGAAATAAGGCATGAAATAAAAAAGTGGGTACATTTGTAACTTTTTTAGACTTGGTCCTAGAAATTTTTTTCTTGGCTTTAGTTGCTTTTAAAAAATTTATTTTGTGGCATTTGTTCGCCCTAGTAATTGGTTACATTAACTCAATAAATTCCGAGATTTTTGCTAATCTGAGAGAAAACTTATCAATACGAAGAAAAGTGGACGCTATAAATAATGCTGAAGCTTCTCCTCTATCAGATCAAGCTTCACCACTCATTCCGGTTCCAGAGTCAAATATACCAAGTCAGCATCAACAAAGGCACCCCGAAAGTTCCAATTCTTCTTAGAAACGCTTTAAGCCACTAAGAATTACAAGTTTCTCATCAGATAATTCATTCGTACGGACGAAAAACCGATAATTTCGGGATAAAAGACTACTAATTCAAAATCGAGAATGTACAAAAAGGGCGCGTTTAAATCTGCCTCTTTACAAAGATATACAAAAATTTCATTTGACTACGATTCTCCTTGGATACTGGATTAATTCAATTGATGAGATTTTTTAGTTTCATATTGCGTACCTAAGGAATATTCACCGAATTTGTATATGAGGCACTTGTGGGGCAGAGAGGTAAATGAAAAGGCTGAATTCTGCATTATGATTGGGTATTGAAAACCTTGATTTAAATTGATCTGTGATAGTTGGAGCTTTGGATTTTCGCTAAGAACACTCGCGACCATGTAACGGATGGTTGTTGAAAATGTCATTAAAATCAGTCGAGTAGTTTCTGAGTTTATCTCTGATTTGTAACTCAGATAATCTTTCAATTTGAAGCATTCAGATTTACTAAACTCGTTGGACCTTTTTCTAGGAGTCAATTGATAAAATAAAACGAATCTATCAACTGGAACGCGAGAGGCTAGTGAAACAAAACTCAGACCTGAAGAAGCACTTTGATGAGTCCCAGATAAAACTCCTTGTGACCAGAGATGCCATAAAGACTTCAGCAGCTGACTACCAGCTGCTCGTGTCCAGAGTGCAAGATGAAAATAAACGTTTGTACCGTGAATTGGAGGAGGAACGCAGCCGGCCGACTGTGGACGAGGCCACAAGAAAGTCGATGCAGAGTACCATTCTTGAAATTCATGATCTAAGGGTTAGTTGGACAGTCCAACTTGGACTGCATCTAAAATTGATAGAAGATTCCCACTTATTTAGGGTTCGATTCCGATCTCCTCCCTCCTTGAAACAAATTTATTTGTAAATAGTTTCAAACCTTCCTCCCCCATTATAACCCCGAAGAGAGTTAGACTCGGCTATGAAACTCAATTCAAAGAAAAAAATTTAGAGCTTGCCAAATTCTCATTTTTGATCGTAAAATATTCATTTCCACTTCTGCATGAATCAATGTTTTCTGATCGGATCCATTTCAGATCACAATTCTATTTTCGAATAAGACATATTCTGGACAATATTTTGTGAATTTCAATTGTGATATATTTCCTGACTCGTTGTGAATTGTGATCAAACTAATATTTTTAAATCTGTTAAATAATAATATTTGAATTTTCTAAATAGAAATGAACCAATCAAGCTTAAATGAACTATATAAATCTTCTCTAGCTAACTCTTCAACACATGGAGGAGCGCTACAAGTCTGAGCGTGGAGCATGGCTAACACGTAATCAAGATCTATCAGCAGAGTTGAGTGAAGCAGTTCAGAGATCTCGACAGGATAATAAGGCTCTAGCCGAGGCTACAGTCTACTATCAGACCACGCTGAATGAATGCCGAAAGGAGAATTTCATTCTCAAGGATGAATTGAATGCTCAAAAAGTAGTCAAGGGAGCCTTGAATGAACAGGTGAGTTCTATTCTATTAGATTTCTATTTTTCAACAACTACTCGTGAAATTAATTTTCTAAATTCAATGAAATATTATATTTTACAGTTCATAAAGAATACTGTGATGTTTTTAACCTTACCTAGAAAAGAAATCAAAAGAAATCGAATTTTGAAATCATCTCAACTATTATTTCAGAATTTGATAACTTTTTCTGCTGAATAAAGATCTAGAAATGATGCATTCAATCACGGTAATTTGAATCATGAACAGTTTCTAAAAGGTGAAATTTTTAATTAATCAAGGTGCATAATTATCGTTTTTCTCAACTGAAAAATGTCAAATTTCTTTGGAAATTAAAAAAAACCAAACAGAGCTTGTTCTAAGAAGTTTTTCCTCACAAGATGAATCAAATCAAAGATGAAATGGACCAATTAAAAGACGACTTGGCCTCGAGAGATAACGGAGGCGAGAAATCAACAGCTGCGACACAGCCCGATGAAGAGATGCCCACTGTGGCAGAAAGTAAGAATTCTGAGATCTTCAACAGACTTTAAATAGCTATCATTAAGGCTACCTGAAAGAGGCAAAATAAATCTGTACATGAGAATAGTTATTTTCAGAAAAAAAATACATTTTTTAAAAACATGCATTTTGATTGAGAGAAGTATATGCTGCTTCAGATTTTCAGGAGTGAAAGATTCGTCATCTACCAAGAAGTCCCTCATTAAACTGAAATTACTAGAATGATAATTTGTGATACTAAACCGAAATCAACACTGTTTTTTGGTGGTACAGACACACTAGCACACACAAATATTAGTAATCAATGACACACATTGAAATACGTGCATTTCATTGGTTGTTCGAGCTAAAAATCGATTGCAATCAAAAAAGCATGAACATGGAAATAAGCAGTGAAAGGCATTTGCCTTTTTTCTAGGAGCATTTCTAGACTCTCGGATGTCGATTTTATAGATCAGGGATTCATGTAAGCTAAGAAAAACAACTTTCGTTGTTGTTTGAAAATTTGAGAAATATTGGAAAATGTCTCTAACTTATGCCATAACATTGTTATACTGTTTCAACTCATTGTATAATTGCTGAACTGATGACAATTTTGTAAAAATGGCTTTTCATTCTAGTAATTACAGATACTTTTTCAATAATTGGTCCCACTTTTTATTGAATTGTACGCCATTTCTAGCGTTCAATCACAATCCTCTATTGGACTGCAGGTTGAGGTACAGAACCATAGATAAAAACTGAACCTCCTTGTTGTCTATTAGCGGAATTATGATTTCTTTTGAAACTGACCTAATTTTCAATCAGATAAAAATTACGATGGAGAAAATGTCGATGAGAATGCATCCGAAGGAAGGACGAGCGATAACCTGGACAATATGATGCCGTCAGAGGACATGAACGATATTCCCCTCAGTCAACAGCTTGACGACTTTCAGGACAATCCGCCCGCCAGATCATCAATCCTGACTGAGGATCATTCCCCGCCGGTGAATCCGGCTGATGCGATCTCTGAGAAGTCTGACTCGTGGATTGAAATAGCTGATATTAAAGAAGAGAAGAAGGGACGTACAGAGGTGAATTTCTCTAAAATTAAAAAATTTACTTTTGTTCTACGCTTTATGAAATTAGGCTCCTTTATACTAAAATAGAAGCTTTTCTACTTACGAGTAGTTCTTATTCAAAATTGATTTGGAGCTGGTTCAAGAAATTTAATTATCGAATTCGTAGTTTTATTTATAAAAAGCAGTGGTATACTTTTTAATTGAAACTCTACTCATTACTGGATGAAAAGAGAAATGGTAACTTTTCTAATTTCAAAAAAATTCTCATACCCGAAAAATTATTTTTATTCTAATCGGGTCTTAAAGGTTTAAATGACGTAATTTCTTAGAAGCAAAGGATGCAGAGTGTCGAATCAACATCTGCAGAATTGGAAAGCTTAAAGCGTGACCTTCTACAACAACAGAAGCTTCTCTTGTCTTTACAATCGACAATGATTCAGGGCATGAGAATGAATGATGATTCTACCAGCAGGACCGTTGTAAGTTTACCTTTTTCACAAAATGCAGCTTCCAAGCATTCAATATTAAGGCTAACATGCAGAATTTTTTGAAATGAATTCGATGCAAACTTTTGAAAAATCTTTCCTAAATAAATACACTCTTTATTGCATGAAGAAAAAACGGATAATCAATACATAAACAATGGCTCATTTTAAAATGTGTAAAAAAAGGTATTTATGTATCATTTTAACATCTATACATTCACACCGCTGGGTATTGATATGTGTGTGCAACCAGTCGAATAAAAATATATATGATGAGAAAATATCTCTGAAAACCAGGACAATTGCTTCCTCGGGGCTCTCAATGTGTGCTTCCACTTGTGTAGAGGAGAACCGGGGAGGAACAATTGTTTTCCTATTGCAACGTTGAAGCCTGTTATGCCCAATTTAATATTAAGAACTATTAAGAGAGTATTCTTAGAATACTATTCTAGTTTTCTAAACACGTGAAAACTTCACCACATTACTTAAAAGTATAAAAACTACAATTTTTAATATATATTTCTTTTAATCAAGACGCCAACTGTACAATCAGATTTGAAATTCAGACTGCTTACTTCCAAGTGAGTCATCTTATCAAAAGCGCTACACGCACTCAATAGAAAATACAAAACTCATCTGAGTCAATAGAATTATTCATATAATTACAGTACAGTACACTGTATTACTGTATTCACAATGTCATAACGAAAGAGATCACTTCAATTCATTGATTTTATTGAGTTGGAAACAAAAAGATTTCCTAAAAATAATCATCTTCATTCCCTAAATTATTAACAGAGATACAAATTTAGAAATGGATTTTGCCTTGATGATTTTCTAATGAAGTTAAACTATTTTTTTGTCATTAAAACCAATCTCTACTTTTATTTTGAGTAAAATGTCCGCCATCTTGGAAAGAAAAATTTCAATTCTCATTTGTCTCACATTAATTAGTAGACTTGGAAGTCTATAGAAAACTTGCCTAGTTCAGGGCACTATATATAAAAGGGATAACTCTATCTAGATCATACATTTTTATGAATTTGGTAATAAAATCTCTCTAGGCTAAATGCCGTCCGCAATACTCGTTAATAGAAAAATGATTTTTCGTTGAACTTGGTCACACTGAATCGTTATTGAGTACAGTATGATTTTACACATAAATTTTATGGCTAAGGAATGGAAAAAGGGGCTTAGAAATAGGTCTTCTAGTAAGGGAGAAAGAAGTAACGGATATCTAGAGAATGATCTTGAGTTGAACTTGTTTATCAACCGCCTAAATAAAATTGTTAAAAAGTTCGAGTAGTTTTCTCAAAAAGCTTCGGAGACTGAAATAGAATTCAGCTCATGAATTCATTATAAATCAAGTCCTACTTCTCATAAAGAAAAATCTGATAGAAAATGTATAGAATTCATGCATTGGCATAGGTTTAGCATGTGTGGAATTCAATCACGTTTCTTAGAAAACACATTCACAAATCTGTCCATATTGAAACTAAAAGAAAGATTCATGTCAACTTTCTAGACAGACCGTCTGACAAGAAACATGAGTTTGAACCTGTCAAAAATCCTTTAGTAGCTTCCATCGACTCATTCAGGGATGAATAAGAAAATGCAGGATTTTTGTAACAGCTTTGCATGAATCTAAGGATGCGTCAATATTAGCCCACTGGGAAAGAGATTCCACGAAAGTGTGCATCTATGTAAACACGTTAGATGAAAACACGAGCAGAAAGATTAAATTTCATTCTAAAATTATCCGGAATTCGATTAATAAAAGTTTGCAATTTTATTTTGTAAGGTTTTCTCATTTCTACGAATTTTATCAGATCTACGTTTCTTTTTTTCCAAAGAAAATGAAAACCCCCAAAAAGATTTCTCAAGAATTTGAGTTTCATTGAACGAATCTACTTTCAGAAAAATTAAAGAATTTTTAGCCCTGTTCTTAAATATTTAATAAATCTTAGAATGCTACTTCTGAGTAAACACGCAATGTAAACATTAAAACTGTGTCCGCAATCTCAATGTCATTGAGTCATGCTATTTAATTTGACAAGTCCTAATGTGAAAGACACATGCATCCCTCTCTTCATATTCAAAGAGTGTATTGATCTATTATTTCCATTAGAACACATCTAAAGACCTTGACCTCTTTAAATAATGAAGAATCAATATTTCAATAATGAAATCTAATTTTTTCTTCCAACTCATCTTCTCTCTTTCTAGAATAAAGAAGAATGAAAAGGCCTTCATAAACTTTCAACGTGAACTCGAGGAGATCATGGAACTCGCCAAGGTAGAGGATTCAATCAGGGCCAAGCCTGCCAAGTAGATTATTTCGACTAATATTAGTTTATTCACGAAATTTCGTCCTTTTGCAATTTGATAATACACAAATGTATGAAGAATGAGTCTAAATATTCATATTTTCTGCACAAGTAAAATGTTCTAATAATGAAAGGGGGAAGTGGGGGGGGGTAGCAGGTCAGAGAACCTTATCAATACGTTCATTATGGTGTAATATAATTCAAATCAATAAAATGCAGTGGAAATGACCGTCATGAATAGTGATGCTTGTTGGGTAGAAAAATAAAAGGATGCTAAGAAGGGAGGTTATCTAAAATCTAAAAAAACACTTCCCGCTAGGTACCCGTTAGCAGATGATGAAAGGTGCGTTAGTAATTCTTTTTAAAGTCGCACCATGCCTTTAGCAAGATACGATTCATAAGCTGATGCGGTGGGAGGTCACAACTCTTTTGGGCTGAAATGACTTTGGCAGGTTGTTTATTCAGGTTGCTTGTTGTCTCGGTGATTGACTTATTCTTACGACGTTCCTTCTTACTCTGGACGAGAATAAAGTTTTCATTTAGGTCTTCATTCAAGGTCTCATATTGGATGTACTCAATAAATGGCTCCATGGCTGGCGGAGGGGTGAGGGTTAGCTGCACGCTAGGCCAATTCATCTGCTCCTCCATCAAGGTTTTTTTCGAGATCTGAGGGGTTTTCTTTGGCTTGGCCTTCTTTCGATCCTTGTTGAATTTTATAGCTGGCTCGATTTCACTAGACTTTTCCGCAAATTTTTGCGATAATATCACACGGTTTAATTCTTCTTCAAGTTTTTCCTAAAATTAAACACTTGTTGATTATAATTATCATTTTAGAATAGGAATTCATTTAGGAACTTGAAACCGGATAGAAGTTTACGAAAATATGTTTTGCTTTTAGTGTCTTGAAAACTAAAAAACTGATGAAATCTTATAGATCATATCCAAGATTTATAATTCAGTGGGGAAATTCGACAACGATTTCCTATACCCTCATGATTTCATAATGTGATACCCCAAAATTTTCAAAATACAAACTTCTATTCACAAAAGAAACTCAGATATTATTTTGAATGTAAATTTTAAACATACAACTTCTTCACGGGATCTTGACGAGTTTGGAATTCTAGAGGAGCAAGATAATTCATCAATATCTCGATTGAGAGGGAATAGTTCATTAATATTCGTGATCAGTGACCCAGAAGAAGGAGAAAATTGGAGGCTCTTGGAATGACAAATCATGGAAGATTCAGTCTTGATAATCTTGTCCTCAAAGAATGAGTCAAGTTTTAGAGAGGCTGGTTTTATGTAGTTCTTCTTTATTAGGCTCATTCCGTACTTGAAAGCTATCGATTGACTCTCGGGACCAATATCGTTGATTTTCCCTGTCCGAAACTTTACATCAAATGTATCATCGACTTTTGTCTTTGGAGCGCATTTAATTTTTAGCGAAAGATCCTTGTTACATGAATCAATCTTGTCCGATATTATATTCTGTACCATTATGGAGGACTGAGATTTGGCAATGAATTTTTTGAATAATTTCTTAATATTTTAAAACTCTCTATAGATAGTAGGTAGTGTTTTAATACGGCTAGATTTCGAAATGTCCTCGAAAAAGAAAAATAGGAAATTCACCCCTCTCTTTCAAGATGGAGCAAAGGACGACTCAGTTTCGACGATTCTGGATGGTAGGAACCCTTGTCAATGCCTAGCAGCCTATCACAAGCTCGTTAATAACTGTATCAGCTGCGGCAGGATTGTTTGCGAACAAGAAGGATCCGGTCCGTGTTTCTTTTGTGGCACTCTTGTCTGCTCAGAGGAGGAGGAGAATAGGATGAAGAATAATGATAAAGGTCTTGGTGAAAAGTTGAAGAAGAAGCTTCTGAATAAGAAATTCGAAAATCAAATTCAGTCATTTATCAATGAGAAACAGTCCGATTATAATCTACAGGAAAAAGAAGATCTATTAGTCAGAGCTATTTCACATCGTGATAAACTGCTCAACTTTGACGCTGATATTGTAAGGAAGAATAAGGTTATTGATGATGAATTAGATTATTTTGAGAATACTGGGGATTTGAAATGGCTCTCCCCGGATGTTCGTAAAAAGATTGCCGTGAAGCTGGAAAAGATCCAAGAGATCAAGGAGAACTCGAGGAACCAACCTATTGCAATTATGCTGGATTTTGATAATAACACTGTCTCGAATATTGTGAGTTTAATATTTTATATTAGATTTTTAAATTCATCTCAAGTCAGAATTATCAGGATTTAAATAGGAAAATTAGTTGAACTGTGCCCATATTTCGCCCTGTTGTATTAATGGCAATAGTACCATTTAATAGAGATTTTTTTTATTTAAGAATAACATACATTTTTCACAAAAGAAAACTAATTTAGGCAAAAATGTAACTTTGAGTTGTTATTTCTAGAATAATTTTTTTTATAAATTTATTATTTTAACAACGGAAATCGGATCTCGATTTTTCACAATTAATATTTAAAGTTTCGGATCAAGAAATTTACACAAAAAACAGACAGAATTTTTCAAAAATAAATGATAAATTGAGACTTTGTGGTATAGAAAGAAAACGCGCGTAAGGAATTAACCTGATTTAAATAATTATTTTCCAACGATAATTTCTACGATTAATGCATTCCAACCTAGCAACGAGACGCTACCTGTTCAAAGGAGGACTTTGACTTTGTTCAAGAAGAAATAGACAAAGAGAACCCTCAAGACCTTCAACCTAAAGACATGCAGCTGATTGAGGATATCAAGACCAAGTTGAAATACAATATTAAGCAATTGGCCACGAAGCGAGTCAAGCCCGAGTTTCACAAGGATTCAGTGAAGCTATCTAGAGACACAGATCGCGATCACACCCTTGATAGAGGCCAATGCCTGAGTATGCATCAGCCATGGGCTTCTTTGTTGGTGAAAGGAATCAAGATGTGAGTTCTCCTGAAGATAATTAGATCTTTGTTGAGTTTTGGATTTAAAAAATGGCCACCAGAATGAGATAATTCTTGGAATTTGAGTCCTCTTGAGAAACATCCGATTACCTTTTCTGCCACAGAGTGCTCATGGATTGTTTCAATTTCAACGGCCAACCTGCTCAAATTAATATTTTCAGCTGAAGATTATCTGATTTCACGATCTCACTTAGAATTGAACTGTTCTCCAAATCATGTTCACGAGATTCACTTCTCTTTCGACCCATGGCATCTAACTCATTACATGTCCATAATTTGTCAGACCATTTTACTGTCTTGCCTTTGACATGAAACATCTCGAACTCATAATTTGCCAACGCCCATCTCTGCAGCCGAAATGTCATCTGGTCAGAAGAAAATGAACGTGAGAGAGCGATGGTTGGTCTGTATGAAGAACTTGCGACACGTGAGGAACCTGTGATAGTACTTCACGCCTCCGTAAGAGCCTCTCACTCAATATTGGATTAATTCTTCTCGGCCTTCTTCAACAAACGACCATCCACCATCACCTTGTTTATTTTCAGGAGTTCGTCCAGTCTATCTAGATCAGCCTATAGCAAAGGTACTTACTTGGTATGCGATTACCCCTTCAATACTTTCTAGTAGCTTGTCCATGACAAACTGAAAGATTTTTGAGAAGTTAAACAAGTGTTTTATACAATGAACGTTTAAAAAATAATAATTAGGGTACCGCAAATACTAATTTTGCTAATTCTAACATTGAACTATAATCATTCTGAAATTCAATATTCCGCTATTTGAAATTGTCTAGCACCTTCAACTCAGGAGATAATTTTGCTATTTTTATCTCGTCACTAAAGAATTTTATCTATTGTGAGAAAAATCATCTCAGATCTGTTTTGTTCCCATTTATCTTGCTCAGAGATTAATTAAGCAATGAAACTACTCCTTCAACTGAAGTGGCTAAACTCATTCTTAAATTTGATTCCCTGAAATCAGTCCAAGGACATGTAACCTATCATTAATAATAATATTAAAAAGTAATCCAACATCTGTAGCAGTGAAAAGAACTTTCTCAATGATGAACTATTTTTTAACAAAAAAATAACACATTTAGAGAAGATAATTTCAAGAAATATTTTATGCTATATTTTAATAACTTGATGAAAATATGGTATAAATATTAATAATAAATAATAGTGCTATTTTCTTATGCTATTTTTCTGCTATTTTGAACCAACCAAAATGCTATTTCAGTTGTTGAAACTGCTATTTTTACGGTCCCCTACTGATTAGTAATCAATAAGCCAAAGAGGTCTTTAAAAATAAACGAAATTTCTTCGTTATTAATCCAAAAGATATATATTAGGTCATTTTAAATTCGATTTTCTTCTTGGTTCATTAAAGAAATTCTTAGTTTGCCGAACGGGCCTCAAATGTTGACTAAACGTTATGTTTATGAACTACGCAGACCGAGAATCACCAAATTCATTTATTTCAGTATTATCCAAGACACGGTAAATATTAACTTAGAGTATATCTATCAAAAGTTTGGATTC
>KL567001.1:0-18839 GCA_000715275.1 Gyrodactylus salaris
AAAAAAAATTCGAGGCAATTCGGATGCATGATGTCAAAGTTACATCGGTTTTAAGATTTTGGAAATTTAAAATTTGGATGATTAAAATGACATTTTTTTTGTCAGCAAAACTTTGAATGCTTGTATAATTATAATTAGAGATGATTAAGAGAAGATAATTACACCAATCAAAAGCTCATTCCGTTGTCTATAAAATGTGAAAAATTTTATGGATGCTTTTTTCTATTAGTATTTTCAACTTTTTCTTAACGGGACACCAGTTTCCCAAGGGGTTTACCAGGGAGGAGAGCAGTTATTTTGAGATTTTTTCAAGCCTGAAATGTAAAAATAGTCAAATTACTTGTAATCCTTCGGGGTTAATTAGCCGATTTATCATGATTCAAAATATAATCATCATTTTGTTGTGTAGGCAAAACGTTAATCTGTCGTTCCATTGAAATCGCGACGCAACTGGCAAGAACGCAAAACTTTGACTGCATCACCCTGGATGGTGACCAGGTCTCAAGGAAGGGAACCCTAACTGGCGGCTACTACGATAACAGATCCAGTCGGCTGGAATTGCAAAAGAGAAAGCAGAAAACCGAAATGGAACTCCAGGAGACTGAGAATATTCGAGAGAATAATCTAAAGAGAAAAGAAAATGTTGATACCCAGATGAATAGGATCATTGATGACCTACAGAGGAAGGAGACTGTTAGATCAAAGCATGAGTGAGTCATTAATGTTTTTAGGTAAAGTAATCAAGATTCTGTCTAGATCAGGGGTGTCAAAAGTGAGCACGCGAGAGATCAGAAGACCAATAAAAAGCATTCAAGGTTTTCCGTCAACTTTGTGAAAAAAAAATTTCCATGCTCATGTCTTTTTGATTGCTATCGGTTTTTAGCTCGAACAACCAATGAAATACACGTATTTCAATATGTGTCATTGATTACTAATTTTTGTGTGTCTGTACCACTAAATACTAGACCAATTAAAACAGTGTTTCGGATTAGTATCACAAATTTTCATTCTAGTTATTTGAGTTTAATCATTACTTGGGAGATGACAAATCTTAACTCCTGAAAATCTGAAGCAACATGTACTTCACAATCAAAAAGGATGTTTTTAAGAATTAAATATGGTATTTTTTCTAAAAATAACTACATATTTTCATATAAAATATTATTTATTGCCTTTCTGGAGAGTTATTTTGCCTTTTTTATTAAAATGAATGCCTTATTCTGGTAGCCCTATTGATCACACCTCAAGTTGATCGATCTTGACCGTCATTTGAGTGCATGCACCTTGAAATCATTTCCAATGGTTACTTCAGAACTTTGTAAAACAACACGCAGTAAATTATGAAAGATATGATAAAACCTTATTCGAAAATAAATATATTTTATTGAGCAGAAAAAAGTAACACTTCTAAAGTCTAAAATAGTAAATTAATCTCGTTTATGGATTAGACTTTTTGTTGAAATACTCCAATCTCCTCTTCTTAATGTACTCTTTCTCTGATTCACTCGGTAGAACCGGCTCAGACTTAGAATCTAGTGTTTTCCTCTTGCCAACATCTCTGCAGTCATTCTTAGAATCTTCAAGGCTCGCCTGAATGGCGAGTGATAAATCATCTTCCTTAATGTTTGACTCAAATTCCTTCTGTGATAACTTTAACGCTTCAGCCAATTCCTTGTCATCATCAATAGAAGCTGACCTTACGTAATTTCGCTTCTCCTCATGTTGATCTGTCTGAAGTTGCAAGGCCTCATTTAGTGGGGTTTGCAAGAGGGTTGAGTTGCTTTCGCAGAAGGGATAGACCCCAGCAACGAGGAAAACATGGTAATTCTCCTGCTGCAGTTGAGCGATGTAAAGTGAAAGATATGTCTTTGAGATTAATTTTGGCTTTGATTTCATTGAGTCCACATTGAACCAGTGCAGACCGAGCTTTCTGAGACAAAACCAGTGGTTATTGTAGTGACAAATGAAGCCCATGGCCTTGGAAGGGTCCTCTCTTTCATCTCTGATTTCTTCGAGATCGTCTTTAAAGTTGAAAATCTTTAAATTGAACGGTTCCAGCGCTTGGATTATGACTTCGAGGGAAAAGTAACCAGAGTCGTCCATGTTTCCTGAGACAGTTTCATTATATTTGGCATCCAGCTGGTGGGCAATGTCAGCGAGATCTACAGCGGTAAAGTATTTATTTTGCAACAAGTTATTCAAACAGTGTTGAGCACATAAGAGACCATCTTGCTTAAAAGTTGCTAATGAATCATCTTACTTTTTCATGGTATATGATATCCATCACTTGGATGGGATCTTTTTGGAATCCTTAATAGGTGACGAATGTTCTGCGATAGTCTAAGATTTTGGTAATCAAAAGTTTTGATTTGTCATTGAAAGTGAAGATTTCATAATGTTGGGTTAAAACAATTCTCACTTTCAAAGAATTTTTAATCTTTAAGCTGGTTCGTTTTTTCAAGTTTGAATTCAGGCAGCATTTAATTCTCAAAAATAAATAGATAGAAAGAGTTGGAATCAAAAGAGTTCCTTATCTACAAAATAATTTTTATTCGTCTTTATTTCCAAAAAAATGGGAATTAACCTCTTCTTCCACCAATCATCATTATTAATGATTCATTAATCTTATTTTCTTGAGGAGGAGGAATACGTATAAAAATTAAATAACCTTGAATAAAGGAGTCTTAGAAATGAAATAATCCACATTGATTGATCAAGAAGAGATTGGAAAATATCTTTAGAACAAGAAAAATTCATTAACTTTTGACAAGAAATGTTCAATTTTTATCCGATTATTTTTTATGATATTCATTTTCTCTTTAGTTAAAAGGATAAATTTTGATCAGAAAACTGATTAAAAGACTAAAGAGTTGAAAAATGTGAATTTCCGCGATAAAAGCGGAATAAGTTTTTGAATATTATAATGCTCCAACCAAAGCCCTTAATAGAGCTGCCCAGAGAATTTTTTTAAATTCAAAATAATCAATAAATAGACAAATATTTTCCCAAAAATTTATATTGAAATAGCCAATTCCCTTAATCTATAGTTTTTTTTCTTAGAGTTTTATAGCCGAATCTAACTCTCTTCGGGTTATAATGGGGGGAGGTTTGAAACTATTTAAACTAAGTAAATATGCTTCAAGTAGGGAGGAGACCGGAATCGAACTCACGGCATATGAGATATCATATTTTATTAATAACAATGTTGTTACGAGAACAATCCACCACACCATCCCTCAAAAATAGTTGCTTTATTTCCTTGCAAAACTAACAAGGTAAAGTCCTACATGAAAAATAATTCATAGTTAGTTGAAGAAAAACTAAACCAAAACATTTTAATACACTGAAAATACATTTGAAATGTTTGTCAAGTAAAAAGTAATATATTTTTAATAAATTGAAAAATTGGGTTAATTCGAAGTAATCAGGGAAGTTTTCGTGACTCTTACATGAAACTTACTGTTTAATGTTGAATACTTGATCTCTATAGAACTCATCAATACTATAAAACATAAAGAGAGTTAAAATCATCAATGACTACTTATAAGTAAAAGGGTCTTTTAAAGATTAGCAGAAGCTGATATTTTCTGATTTAATTTATTTCATATTTATAGCCTTAGAAATAATACGTTAGAGGAAAGCCATCAGAATTTTTTGATCAAATATTTCTTCAAAAAAACGCGACTTATTTCTCGTTGGGTGAAAACTCAATTATCATCTCAAAAACTATTACTCTAACCCGGAAGTCTTCCATTATGTTAAAAGATTAAAACAAAAATATTCTATATAGCAAATCAATTGAAATGAACAAGAATTCCCATATTCCCCCTTGTGAGCTTTGAGAAAAATAGCTTCCATATTCAACGGCATGAGGAAAATCAAAAATAACTTTTAAATCAAACCCATATTCTGGCTCTCAAATATTGATTCGAAAATAAAGTCGATTTAGTCTTTTAAAGTATATGCTGGATTTATCGAAAGAACTTTGAGAATGTGGCTTTTTAATTTTTACATCTTTTGTAGGGAATGACTCAACCGCTCCTGAAACATCAAACACTCATATTCCTTGTTGTAGAGTGTACTGTACAAGCCATATTTCTATCGAGATTAAATATGGAAAATACGTAACATGGGATCATATGAGTGGACGATTTGACCCTGAAATCTGATTGGTTCTTTTGGTAAATCTAAATTCCCAAGAAAATATTAGATTTCAAATTCTATTAGAATCCCAATAAAAATGGTGAAAGAAGAGGCAGGCTTGTATCTCACAACGGGCTATTTCTCGAATATAAAGCACATCTTAATAAATGTGAAGGACAAGATCAAGAGCTCACCACACCTCGGCTGGTTTATCCTCATCGCGTCAGCTGTCAATGTGATCCTTATCGGTGGGAAGAGGCGCGCTTTCGGCTTGTTCATTAGTGAACTCAAGCAAGATTTCAACTCCACCTCAATGACAGAATTGAACTGGATCGGTGACTCATACGCGGCCTTGGGATTCTTCCTAATGCCCTTCTTCACATCCTTCCTCTTACAATACAACAAGCCGTATCGCTTATCAATGTTCATGGCTGGCGTGGTGATTTTGATCAGTTGTCTGACATCGGCCGTTGTACCTCAACCTGGATATCTGTTCATTACGCACACTTTGATCCATGGCGTGGGTTCGACCATGATCTTGTGTACAACTGCTCTTATTACTGGGGATTATTTCGACAAAGGTCACAAATATCACGTCCTCGCTACGACTTTTGTCAGTGGAGGTCCGTACGGTGTACTATTGTGCGGTCCCCTATTCGCCTTCTTGATCACACAATACGACTGGCGTATCGCATTCGAGCTGTCCGGTGTTCTCTTCTTCCTCTCAGCAATTGTCGCTTCCATATTCTACTTTAACCTCCAGGAACACGAGACATATGAGACAATCCAGGATGAGGATGCAAGCACCCAGAAAGAGGCCTTGCACATGAACTCTATTGATGCCCGTGCGGAACCAAAGGTCATCAACCCAGAAGACGAGGTAAAGGAAAAGAAACGCAAGATACCACACAAGGGTGTCCCCAAATACCTCCAGTATCTCATTAAGGAACCGACAGGCAATAAGTGGGCCTTTTGCTCCATCCAGCACGTTATGGAGAACAAGCAGATATTTATTTGGGCCTTGGAGAGATTAGTACACAACTTTGTAATGTACGGCCTCATAATGAATCTGGTGACATATGCTAGGCAGCATTTGGATAGCGGCCTCCTACAGGCCTCGAGAATAAACTTTTACTTTGGCATTGGAGAATCGTTTGTGTTCACTTGCGGTGCGATCATAGGAGATCGCATAAGGGGCTATTTGCCGCTGTTTTATCTCATTGGGTCTTCATTTGCGGCCTTATTCTTGTTAATTATAGCAAAGACCTATTCTGATATAACAGTGTTGTCGGTCCTAGCGGCTTTTGTCGGCGCTTCAATTGGCTCAGGTAACACCTTCCTCTATGCAACTTCCGAGGAAGTTATGCTCATTCACGGTTCAGTGGCATTTCCAATGACCAAGATGATAGCGGGCCTAGGCATGATCCTTGCTCCTCTCCTTTCCGGTACAATTATAGATAAATTTCAATTTAAAGGCTTCTTCACAACAATGGCCGTTATGGTCTGCATCCGGCTGGTCTTGTTGATAATTCTCAATTTGATCTTGTATCAAAAGAAGCAACAGGCACTAAAGTTTATCGAGAACGACCCAAATTACCAGAATGATGAGGCTGTTGAGACCTGTTGTAAGAAGACTGAGAATCCATGTTGTACAACTACCGTCAACCAGAGTGTACAGACAGCGTCACTCATTGGTCATGAGACCAAGTACAAGGTTGATCCATATCAAATAAATCCTTATGAAGCGGCCTTTGAGACAGCAAAGTTGAAGGAGCAAATTGAATAGAAGTGCAATGCATAATCTTGCACTGTTTAACTATTATATCATACGTAAAACATGACAGTCTATCATCAACTCTGGTTTATTTACTCATAAAGGTATGATGATTTCTTATTCTGTCTTTTAAATGCCCAAACGACATTTTTAATGAATTGGAAGGCAAATAAAACAGTTTATTAAAGTCCTATAATATCTATCAGTATATTTCGCTGCAATTTGAAACTATTTAGTATTCATAAAGAGTTATTAAAGTCATGATTTTATGATTCTCATATGGCGTGGGTTCGATTCAGATAGCCTCCCTCCTCGAGACTTTGTAAATAGTTTCAAACCCTTTCTCTCCATCATAACCCTTCGCGTGAACCCGAAGAGAGTTATGCTTGGCTAGTGAACTCAAATTCAAAAAAAAAAATTTATCTTATACAATCCAATGATTTAGGCTTCACCACATAAATGCAGAAATATATATTTTACAACTTTTCATTCAAAGCAAATGACTTTCGGAGTAGAAAAATTTGAATGAAAATAAATTGCAATTCACTGTAAATTCCTCGATGAAAAATCAAAGAGAATATGAAAGCTCTTTAATAATTTATAGGAGATATTGAAATAAATCTCTATTAGTGAGCTGGTCATTTTCCAGTGAGCATCTTATCGAGGTCATCCCAATCGATATAACTGCTCGGTTCATCTGAAAGATTGTCAACATCAACTCTAACACTCTCCTCTGCATTCTATTAAATGCAATTATTATGTTCATCAAATCTAATACTTGAGAGTAATTCATACCTTTTCTTGTTTAATGGGAATATTAGCTTCCCCCTTTATGAGAGCGAGGACCTCTTCATTTTTCATCTTAAAATGAAAATGTAATTAAAAGTAGTGGGAAAAAACGATTAATAGATTATGATATCCTCACCGATTTCCAGTCAATGTTTACAAATCCATCACGACTCTGGTAAACATTTTCAACGTCTTTTTGTTGATTCTTTGTGCAAATCCTTTCCTTGATGAATTAGAATTTATATTATTTGCTAAAGATTGTTTTGAAAGGATTTTTTGGCAATTTTTAAAATTATTTGTCCTGAATTGATTTTAAAAATTTGACTTGATGGAGAAAAACAGAGATTTTATCACAGAAATGTAGAGTTTCTATTTTGCTTTGAAAATGTAAGTTAAATATTTGGCGTGAAATGCTTTTCTTAAGTTGCGCACCGAAATAAAGGTGATAAGAAGTTGATTGAAAAATCTATTTATACGGAGATAAAATTTGTAAATTGCTAAAATGTGCACAGATTTCAGTAGAGATTCAATTAAATGTTCAATTTCTCTTTGACGATTAATAGATAGATTTTCATCTGAAGAGTATTTTGTCAAATTCACCTTATTTAAGTGCGAAAAAATGACAACTCAAATTCATTGGTCGTTGACAAGTTTGAAAGTCCAAAAAGGAGACTCTAATATAATGAACTCTTTCATAATTTTCACTACGAGTTTCTGAAATTTTCCAAAGAGTAATTTTACTGTGGAAGAATGAGTTTTGAGTACAAGAAATGTACAGTCTGTGATAGTTTGGTTATCCATTATGGATAAAGTTCCATGCACAAGATAAGTTTTTTTATACTTTAGGTCAGGCTGTAAGGATGGCTACTTAAAAAAATGTTTATCCAGATCTCACAGTCTTAAGAAATATAGAGGATGAAAAAATGTCTTCAAATAACCTCAATTATCTTTTGGATAAGCACTACTTAGGAGTAGTGATGAATCACTTTTTACGTCCAATTTTTATAAAAAATTCTCTCTTAAACTCGTACTTGATCAACTCTTTACAAATTCTTACATGATCGTTTTTCAGGCTGTTTCTGTGTGATATTTGCTTGATTGGGGTTCGTATGAACTGTTCCTTCTTGTAAACTTTTATTTCCTTAAAATAAGCAATTTTTAAAAAATATATATATTTTTACCTTTGACCTATTGAGATCAATAAAAATGCTCACTTTGCTGCATTTTTCATTCGATTTTGCGGATATTTGCATTGACTTTGAATTCTTTATCTCATGTTTTACTGTTTTCTTCAAGAGATGAATTTGTTGCTATAATCACGAAGGAAATCATTTAACGAATGAACGAAGAACTGGCAAATGTGAATTTTTTTAACATAAATTTTTATCTTTATTTTATTTCTTGCCTTACTAATTCAATGTAAACAGTTTGGATAAGATTTATAAATTCTGAAAGTCTACTTATGAGTAGTGGAGACATTTTTAAAGTTAAAATAATGTAAGATCCAAGATAAATAAAGGCCCAGATTTAGAATGGACTGGTTTAAATGAATAACTAGTGCAAAAATAATCTAATTTATCAGAAAGCTCAACTGAAAGGGATTTTTTTGAAGCCGACCTTTTATGATTTTCATTATTACCCATATTTTCCTTGGTAAACAGTTTTTTTCATATAAATAAAATATTTTGGTATATAAACTGTATTTCTAAAATCTGTCACGATGAAAGAATCTGAAATTTCTCTCTAATAATCCTCGTAAACATCTTGGATCATGATAAATCATTTTTCCACAGGATTAAGAAATTCCCCATTAACGATATAAATTGCTAATTTCTCAAATTTATTCAAACTCACATTCTCCTTCTGTATGTTAAGCTCCCTCAAGTCTGTCTGTAATCCCTTCATTGAACCATAATTCACAACCTTGTCATGTTTATTCACGTCAAGAAACATGTCAACTTCTCTCCTTTTGTCTATAATTGCTTGAGATAGTTTGGAAAGCTTCGATGTAGCTCCGCGGTAAGCTGGAATCCATTCCGCTTTAGTTTTCTCTACAGTAGGTTGGTTATTTGCTTTTGTCTTTTCTAGTCTAGAATCTAGAAGCATTTCCAATCTTTCAAAATGAGTGTCAACGTTAGTTTGAAGATGTTTTATCTCATTAGAAGTATCAGATTTGATTTTTTTATCAAAGTTTTCATAGAATGCAGTAAAGTATTCTTTTAGTTCAACTTTTGTTGGAAAGGAGCTTGTGCAAGCATTTGCTGTGACGAGAAAATCTTTTACTTGGTCGGTATTGTAATTTCTATTTGATTTGTTCAATAAACTTGTCAATGAACTGAGAAAGTCTTTGAATATAGAGTCATCAATTTGACTCTTTCTAGGCTCAGTTTTTCTTTCAACACTTTCAGAGTTTTGAGGGAATTCTGTTTGAGTATGTACAATTTTCTTTGAACATGGTTTATTTAGTGTCAAGAGTTTGAGGACATGAATAGTTCGTGAGTGAGGAGCTGCAAGCATTTTGATTTCATTTTTTTCTTTCTTGATTTCAAAATTCAAGTTAAACAGTCTTAAATTGTCAGGCTCTCTCTTGGTTGGTAATTTTAAGATTTGGTAATGATTTTGAACAGGAGATTCTTTTTCTAAAGGAAGCTTTAAAAATTGAAAATCTTTCTCATCCTTATTTATTCGCAATCTGATAAGATTGAAATCTACATTCTCTGACGTCTTATGCTCAAGACCGAGTAAATTAAGCTTCATGAATTTTTGATTACATTTTTATATTATTGACAAAATAAAATTAAACAAATAAATTCAAAATGAATTTTAATTTCAAATTTAAATAGGTGTGAAATACAAATCTTTTTATAAATCATACTTAATGTACCAAACCAATAGCGAATATGACAGTGGTGTAAACACCTTCTCACCAGAAGGTCGTCTTTTCCAAGTAGAGTATGCCATAGAAGCCACGAAACTTGGCACCACAGGCATTGGCATTCGTACAAACGACGGTGTTGTTCTAGCTGTTGAAAAACGAATTACATCACCTCTCATTGTTTCCTCAAGCATTGAGAAGATATTCGAAATCGATGACAACATTGCCTGTGCAGTTAGCGGTCTCTTTGCTGATGCCAGGACGCTGATAGATAAGGCGCGCGTGGAAGCCACTCAGCACTGGTTCGTTTACAACGAGAAAATGACCGTGAAAGACGTGACCTCTGCCGTCTCAACGTTAGCTCTTTCCTTTGGCGATGATGACGCTGAGCATGCAATGAGTAGGCCTTTCGGTGTAGCTCTATTGTTTGCTGGAATCGATGAGGACGGACCAAAACTTTATCACATGGACCCCAGTGGAACGTACATCAAGTACGAGGCTAAAGCCATCGGTTCTGGCTCTGAGGGAGCACAGCATGCCTTAAAAGAAGTTTATCACTCGAATATGACTCTTGAAGAGGCTATGCAGAACTCCTTGTCTATTCTTAGACAGGTGATGGAAGAGAAACTTGACTCGACCAATGTTGAAATGGTTGTTTTAGATAAGAACAAAAAGTTTAATCTCTTGTCAAAGGCTGAAATTGAAGATATTATTCAGAAAATTGGTCCTGGTATCAGTTGAATATTTCTCTAAATAAATTTCTACTACATTTTTCAAATTTCCTTATGATTTTCTTAAAAAATAGAGAAAAACCATTCATGTAAAAATCGGATAGACAATTATAATTGAATTTTAAAATGCGAAAATTAAATTAGCTTCTACTTTAAAGTACTAGGAATGAAAATGCATAAATTTAACATCTTTCTGATATTAAAATACATTTCGTTTTTCAATGTTCTCAAAATATACTACTAAGATTTTAATCTGAGCAGGCCCTCAAATTCTTGTGTCATGAAAAAATTCAATAAAATTTATTTTTGATTGATCTAGTTCTTGCGTTTAAGAGGTTTATCCATTGATGCAAATGAAGTATTCGACCAACGCATCACTTTCCTGTTAGGTAAAGACATATTACGACTACCTACTCGGAGATTAAAATTATCATGTTGAATTTGAAAAAGTGTTATTTTCTTGGCCAAACACATAATTGAATTTACTCGATTTTTGTTTATAATTGTCCACTTCTCAATTTTCAACTTGTAATTTTTACTTTTGCTAATCTAATTCAGCTGATTAAATCTAATGTTGTGTGAACAAAGGTTCCGACTCCTCTCGACCCTCCCAATACCAAAAATTGTTCTTAAGAAATTGGCAAGAATGGGTTTCTTTTACCAGGGCGAAATCGTGAATTTCTCGCCGGAAAAACTCGCTGGTCTCTGCAACCTCGATATGAACACAGCAAGCTACTTAATGAGAATGATATCTGAATATTCTGAGCCGAAAGATATCCGGTTCTTACCCTTGATCGATCCCTACAGAATTACAACAACCGTCAAAAGTATAGACAAAATTCTCGATGATGGCTTTGCTCCGGGTAAGTACCATGTTATCAATAAGAAGAGAAGCCGTTGATTTTCGTTTAAATCTCGTTTGAAGTCTTGTGATATACATTTACAGTTGAAAGAAATCATCATAAAATGCCTTATGAACATTTATTGAGTAAAGTTTCAATATTACTAATGTAGCTAAACTTAGTATTACAACGTCGTACACATACGAGTAGTATTGTTATCTAAATTCTTGAGAAACGTCAAAATATTTCACTTTAGGATACTTGAGTGAGATTCAAGCATGAAGAAAGGTGGTTTGAATTATCAGACTCACTCAGTCTTATTCCTAAGTATCCGTTATCAAATCAGAAGGGTTTAATGTATCATTATAATATTAGTATTTTTAAGATAAAAAATAAAAAACCTTATTTTTACGTTAAAATATAAAAATCTGCAAAAATCGCATATTTAACTCTGTCCACTGATTAGGTTCAGTAACCGAGATAAGTGGTCCACCTGGTGTAGGAAAGACCCAGCTGTGCATTCAGATCGCCCTAAACGTCCAATTACCCACCTGGTGTGAAGGTCTCGACTGTGATGCCATCTACATTGACACTGAGGGAAGCTTCACTATTACAAGGGCCCGCCAAATGGCCTCAGCCCTCGTAGAGCATTACTACGACGAACTAGTACCAGCCTATGAGAGACACCTGGACAGCATTGACTATAACAGGTCCCTAAGGAAAGATCTCATTAAGGAATATTCTGTTGATAGATTTATGAAGAGAATTCATTACGCGCGCATTAAAAACGCCCAAGAACTCATTTCCTACTCCCAGTTCATTGTGCGGTATCCACCGAAAATGGCTAAGGTCGCCTTGGTTATTATCGATAGTCTAGCGATGCCGTTTCGATATCATTACACGCGGTATGGCCTACGTGAGAGGCAAATCGCCGTAGTTGTGAAAAACTTTAAAAGATTTGCTAGAAAGATGGCAGCGGCGGTCATATTGATAAACCAGATCACGACCAAGATCGACTTTAAGCAAAACACCAGTAGACTCGTACCTGCTCTTGGTAAGGTGATCGATCATGTTTCTGTAGCTCGACTGGAGTTGTCAATTGAAGGGGAGAACCGCAAGCTGAGGGTTACAAATCACCCATACCTTGAGAATGCAGAGGCTGTTTTTAAGGTCGATCAGGATGGTATCAGAGACGTTGAACCTGAAGTGTGAATCACACATTCTGAGTTAGACCTAATTGATTCAATCTATAGTCAAAAAAATTATATTTTTTATTGTTACTACTACTTTTTAGTAGATCAATTTAGATTTTTTAAATAAAAAACCTAGATTATCAAAGAAAACTTTTCAATGTAATGTTTTTCGCACCACAGAAATTCTATCTGACACGTTTGACATACACAATGATTCATCATTAATGTAGAAAATGATTACAATCACATTTATTGAGAAACAGTAAACCTTTCTACCCCAATAGTATGTGTCAAGAGTAGTTTGAAATATATGATGCAGAGGGAAATACTTTCGTAATTTTTAATTGAGTTTCTTCTATTACAACTGTCAAGCCAAGTTGTTTCATGCCATCCTGATGATAGCGTTGAGAGTCATATGCATTAGTACTCTTGCAATTATTAATTGTTGCGACAAAACCAACACTATCGAATGGACAGGTCTACTCAGAATAGAATACAAAAATGGATAAATATCTTGAGAGATGATTAATAATTATTGATTATCTATCAATTATAATTGAGCATATTTTAATCTTTGCTTTTTAGCTACAAAACAAGGAATCTTTTTATAATCCAGGATCCCCCAAGTCCCAATATATGACGAAACTGCTGGTCTCCCTCCTCGAGATGAGTTTACTTGGTAAACAATTTCTCACCCTCCCTCTCTACGATTACCCCTCATGTGAACCCGAAGAGAGTTAGACTCGGCTATGAAACTCAATTCAAAGAAAAACATTAGAGTGAACCATAACTCACATTTTTGAGTTTTTTTGTAATTCCGCTGTAGATTATCGTCTCGTGATTCTTTTTTTGTGTATAAGAGCTACAAGTTTTCATTCCAAACAGGTCTTCTTCAAAAATGTGATTCAGTTCACATTCTAATTGCGTGGGTTAGATTTTTGCTTGGATACTGCGTTAAGAAGTATTTTATGTTTCTCAATAATTTTAACCCTTCTTCGGAAAATGGGGCTGTTTCTCACCCGAAATGTTTATCTAAGTTTTTTTCACGAATAAGCATTCCCTTTCTAGGATGAATATATATAGAAGCTTTTTCAATAGTTCTTATTCCTCTAAGTATGACAAGTCATAATGATTCGTTTTCCTTATTCTCCAGAAGACTGGTTTCAGATTTGTAGGGATCTAATCTAACATCAAAACTATCATGCTGTTAACACTCAAAGAGATAAACTTCAACCAATTCGTATTCTCTTCCAAGACTTAATAAACAATTGTCAGACTGCATATGAACCTTCAGATAACGATTGATGAACAACTATTTTCTTTCAGGTGACGATACCCTTTCAAGATGAAGCCAGGTAAATATAGTGTGAAAATTTGGGCAGCATGTGATGCAAAAAAATCTTTTCGCGGATATTTAAATTGGACAAGAAGGAGCAAATAGTGAAACAAACCAAGGGGCGCTAGTTGTGAAAAAATTATCTCATCCATTTCAGAATAAGGGAAAGACGATTGTAACGGACAATTTCTTCACGTCGATGGAGCTTTCAATTCTTTCGGTCGGTACATTTCGGAGATTTCTTCCAAAGAAATTTGCCAAGACAAAAATTGAAGATGAAACTAAAGAAAATATCTTCGATCATGATACCACCATATTACGATACAGTCAGAAGAAAATTTTGGAACCTACTGTATCTTTATGCCCTGAAATATCCAAGTTTCTTCTTAGAATTGAGTTTCATAGCCGAGTCTAACTCTCTTCTAGTTCACATGAGGGGTTATAATGGGGGAGGAAGGTTTTGAAACTATTTACAAAGTAAATTTGTTTCAAGGAGGGAGGAGAGCGGAATCGAACCCACGCCATATGAGATATCATATTTATTGGACTCGGGGAACAATCCACTACACAATCCCTCCAAATGAAAACAAAACTAGGACAGTGTCTCTGGAAAAACTTTCAAAATCGCTGATGGGAAATAATTTAGATGACGGAACCTCCTCCCAAAAAAACCTAATAAAAAGAGGTGTCCCTTTTTGCCTAAGAAGTAGTGATAGAAAGTTCCTGGAGAGGATGATAGAAAAATCAAACAAGTTTGCCAGTTGTAAGGCAAGAACGTCTGCAACGTTCACAGCTAGTTATGATTCGACTAGAATCGTTATTTTGAATAAAATAATCTATTCGGACTAAACGTTATTTTTTAAATTCTTCCTTCTAAAGTTAAATGACGTTACTATTTAAAACTTTCGTGCAGTTCCAAATCTTACTCTGAGCTTAAATTTCCAATTTTGAAAATTAATTTCTAGGAATTGATCAAAAGGCCTTAGTGAGAAGCCATATTTATACGCCCGATATCTTAGCCTTTCACATATTCTTCATCTAATAATGGACGTCAGAGTCAAAATGTATAAAATCTATATTATGTATTTTGCGTAAATCTACAATTTGAATGAATTTGTAATGAAAGAGTAATTATTAGAACAAATTCACATTAGACATAGAAAGAATCTATTAGTCAGTCGCGTAGAAGTTTAATAAATTCTTGAAGAGAAAAAAAATTAGTCAATTTCAGATATACATAAATATACATATATTGTATAACACATTATAACGTGAGTGTCATGTTTTAAAAATCATAGAAAATAAGTGAGAACGCTATTAAAAATTTGTGCTCAACACAGAAAAAGACGTTGTATTTATTTATATTAGTCTATCAATGAAAATATAGATAACCATTGATCTAACAATTTAAGTGGAGTTCTACATCAGAAAAGAGAAAAATATGCCAGACTATGATACATTGTGTGAAGACGATGATATTATTACAGAGTCATTTGATAATAACAGCTATGACAAAACTCAAGTGGATTTATCTCTAACCTATCAAAGCAATAATGGCCGAATGAGAATGTTGAGGGCGCGTGATAAATTTCGAATAATACTGACAGAAGGTGATCATAAAATGGACAATTATAAAACAGACGCATACACAGAAAATGTGGAAGAGTATGTATTTCAGAGCTTCGACTCCATCGACCAGGCCCCGGAAGTGAAGAATCAATTAGTGAACACGTGGATCGAAGTTAAGCGTGTACCTAGACTGAACACGATACCGATAGTCCACGAGTCGTGTTGCTTCGCGGAGGACAGCAAGGTGAATCGGTATCACCCGAATGCCTATCGTCTCCCTGGTCTTTCGCAGAAAGAGCTCGAGAATAAGCAGAGAGAACAACAACTACCGAGGGTCATTGTTAAAGAAGAACAAGAGACCGGTGATGCAGTAAACAAGTTGAAGACGTCCCCAAGCTATTGTAGTCCGAAGAAGCTCATTGAAGCTTTCAAGAAGGAGGAACCGGCTATGTCGAATCTTTCATCAGATCCTAGTCTGTGTAATCATCCGGATGTACAAAAGAAGTCTACTAACAAGAATATTTCTGACTGGACGGATCGTTTGAAATTTTTACCTTCCAAGAATAAGAGTAAGTAATTTTGAATGAATTTGTTTTAATTTGAATAAAATTTGTTGAAATCTTGATCTTAAATTTATCACATATTTCTATATAAAAACACTCCATTCTCTAATTTAAATTCACAAGCAAAATTAAATAGATCCGTATGACCAATATGATAAATGAAAAAAGGATATTTAAAACAGCTAGAGTATGAACTCACGTACAAATTTTTATTCTATTTTTGTATAGTAAAGAGTGATATTTTCATAGTAAAAATAAAAGTTGTGTATTGCAAGACATTGGAAATGCTTCACAACTCTAAGACAAGTCAATCTCTTAGGATTAAAAAAGATTATAATTTTTCTCAATACTTTCTACGCTATGCCTTTAAGTTCTCTCAAGATGATTCACACTATGCGAGCACTATCTATTCTTAATTCTAATTTCATTGATCCTCCAAAAATGTTCATTTTTTGTGTGTTTCTTATCATAGAAATCCTATGTAAGAAAAGAAATGATGACTCATATATTTTTGTCTCTTTTTTTCAAACTCGTTTTTCTTAGATAAAATTGAAATTATAATAGAGCAAAGAATTACATTGTAGATGGTCTTTTTAAAATTTTAAAATATCAGAAAAGAGATCAACATCGTTTTTAATGGAAGTTTAGAAAAAACTTCAAATTCTCTATCCGACGATGTAATGTTGCTAATGTCTTCTTCATTATAAGTTTATAGAATTGACTCATATGCTCAGTATCAGTTGAAATATATGGTTTAGTAATGTGTAGGGCAAAATTTTACATTCAGTACGTCGCCTCCCGACGAGTAGTATCCTTAATTCATAACGCATTTATTTACTCGCAAAACGAGTAAAATCAGTTTTTACATTGATCCTTTGGTTACTTAGATATTCATACTGAGTTTCTGAAATCTTAAATATCAACTCTTTTAAAGTTGTCATTCATTTAAATAAGTATAAGTAAATAATTTTGTTTGAGTCAAATGAATAACTAATTCAATTTTAATTTGCCTTATTTGAAAATGAGTCTGGTGCCGTTCTTCATTGAAAATATTGATGAGCTGAATATTTTGAGCTTCATCGATTCAGAAATGAGCTTATGATTCATTTAAAGAATCCTAATCTTATCGCGAAAAAAATCCATGAATGCGGAAATTCTATGAATTGGAACAGAAGTTAGACGACCCATGATACGAATAATATTCGTCGAATATGGTACTGTCCTAGAGGCAAGTAGTATAAATCCATTCGAGATAGAAACTTCGAGATAGATATTAATCTAATTTTTCATAGAATCCTTCTTTGAATCATATTTAAATGAATGGCAACTTTGAAAGAGTTGATATTTAAGATTTCAGAAACTCAGTATGAATATCTAAGTAACCAAATGATCAATGTAAAAACTGATACGCGAGTCGTTTTCAGAATACAATTTTACATTGAGTAAATAAAAGCGTTATGAATTAAGGTACTGAATGTACAATTTTTCCCTGTGTAGTAGTAAAAAAACACCAAGTATACGTGAGATAATAATGGCGAGTAATCATTCGCTTACCTAGACAGCTATTCATTGAAACAAAAAGACCAAATGCTTCATCAATCTGGCCTTCAGCATCAGATTCCTCTATCGACAAATTACCAAATGAACAATCCGAAACTCAGACTAGCCTCCCCGATTCAAAGAGGCTCCCCCAGCCGTGGTACAATTATGCTCAGAGCCCGCCAGATAGCTACACAATTGGAGCAACAAAAGGATATGGATCCCAATAATAACACTGCAATGTTTCCCTGCTACAAAGAACCCGGCCCAAGCAATGAATCTGTCACAGATGTCCCTCTGTCCACGAATCAGCTGGAGAGTGATAGGAGCTTCCCGAAGCACTACGGCCCTTGTCAGTTGGAGGAGAAGCAGGGCTTGCGAAAGATTAATCCGAATCACATCAAATTCAGAGCCCTCCGTCAGAAATGGTCTGAATATATTTGTCATAATAACAACCAACTTGTCAAGGGAATTAGTTCCCCGAATCTTTACAAAGATACCTTTGAGAATTCAAAGTTTTGTCCAAAGTCGCTGATCAGAGATAACAGTGAGTTCATAACGCCAAATAGTTGGTAAACATAATAAAAAACAGTTGTCTATTGTAATACAATGCATGATGGATGCACTATTTCTAAGTATGCAAAAATAAACATCTTGACACTGTTAACTTCAGTCATTACCGGGGTGACAAAATTATGCTTTAGCATATTCAAGCATATTTTATTTTCATCAGGATATAATTGAAATAGATTTTGATAGAATTCATTTCTATATTTAACCTCGGGAAAAATAGGTTGTACAATAGGGTAGTTTCTTTGCACATCATTAAAGATGGAAATGAGGGACTCCCAATCGACGGAATAATAATAGTTGTAACAATGGGGTTTTTTGACTGACCTGGTTGGATCATTCCCTTCTTCAGTTGTCTTTAAAAGTTGAAAAGTCAAAAGATATATCGTCTACCCCATTCTCTCATTGGTCAATCTCTCTCAAGTTCATCCAGCATACACCATCTACTTTACAGGACTCAAAAAACCAATCTACTCCATTTTAATTTTTCCATAACAACTAAAAGTTTTTCTAGACCGTTAAGTTTTATTAAGAGACAGAACACATATTTACCTAATATTTGTCAAGAAAATAATAAAAAGTGTAAAAAAAAAAAAATTAAATTAAAAAATTAAAATGAAGTGAATATTATTTTTATCACAGACTTCGGTAATGTTATAAGTTATGAACCGATAATCAGACCATCCTCTATTAGTCATTACCGTACTAATTGAGAAGATTACCAGTTTGTTGTATTATTTTATTTTTTATATCTATCATAGAGAATTAACCATTTATCATCAATGGTTAGTTCACCAATATTTCCATTAAAGGTTTTATTGGTACCAATTTCTAATGCCTCTAGGATTGTCCTCTTATAATAATTTTGTTCCATTTTTATTACAGAAGTTTTTTTAAAGTCTACTTCACATTGTG
>KL567001.1:18859-34020 GCA_000715275.1 Gyrodactylus salaris
TTTTCATTTATGAGTATTTACGAAGACAGGCAAGTTGAAGCTATAACTTCTCAATTATTAACATCCAACTCATTCTTCTCTCTATAATAGACCTCCTTTCCGTACTTTGGAAACGACAACAAATTTGGGTGAGTCATGATCAACTTTAAATATTTTACCTTTACTTCCCACATATTAATTTTGCTTGAAACCATTATTAACCCTCCTAGGCCCAAGCATAGAAATTTTGTGCAGGAAAAAGTTCCAAAATATTATCTCTACTAAAATTTCAATGAATGATGAGTGAGGCCAATTGGAAAATTTCAAAGATTTGGTGTATAGTGGTTAATCTACTGTACTCAAACGTCTCCCAAGTTGTTGGGAGATGGGGATAACTGTACTGATGACGCCTGATAGGCAGAAATACCGGTATTTGCAGATTCCTCTTTGAAACATACAATTGGTTCTTAGTCTTTATGAATGCATTCATACAAAAAAGTGGATGCTTGTATTAAGATTGTATGGCGATTTGCAATACTACTCACAAGTACCTCACACCTTAAACCCGGGCTAAAACTATGATTCAATAGTGTGTGTCCCGATCATTATTAGTAATTGTGCAGGAATAAGATCCAAAATATTATCTCTACTAAAATTTTGTCTTTAACATTTTTCATTCTATTTAAAAAGTTACGAAAAAATCTTAAACCTCAAATCTTTTCGAAATCTGAGTTACCAGATGAAAGATTTTTAACTCGGCATATAATTCGATGAGCAATCACCCAAAGGAAAAAAATTGAACAATTTCGAATGAGAAAAGTTATAGCAGTTTCTAGATTTAATAAAATTCAAAATTAAGAAAAATAATTATTTTAGCGCGCAAATTTCAAACAGCGCTTTATTTTCGAAACCTTATTTTGCTCAAGTGATGTCATTCGAAAGCTTAAAAATTCCTTAATTAGTTACTGGTAGTTCGAATATTCATATCACTCCTCTTGTTGGAGTTATGAGCCTTCTAGTGAGATGTAACAATTGTTAGTGTGGGCCTAGGAAGGTTAAATCACATAATTACAAAGTTGAGTCAATCTTATATCATATATCTTTTTCAAGTCGACCATCTTACGCCCCAGCTAGAGAAAGAAATGAAGAGTGAGTTGGAATACCTTGATCCCTATCAAATCGATAATATGAGACCAATCTTTGTGTTTTAGACAAGCCGAGTATAAGCCCTATCTCGATTCTCCAAAAGAAACATCTTCGTGAGTTATGACTAGGAGTTGTGGTTAATCAATACTTGTTTTTGTTTTTAACAAAGAACTGATCAATAAAATACTAGCTAGCTTTGGTATAATCTATTTCTGACTTGAATTCATTCTTTTCTTAAATCATATATTTTCAAGCTTTAAATTCCAATCTACATGAATGATATTAAATTAGTCTTTTAATTTTAGACCAAATCCACTTTAATACTATTTGGTTTAAGCACCTTTCATAAATTAGGACAACTCATTCCAGCGAAGAGTATTCATTTCTTAGATAACTCTTGCTTTATAGAAAAAATGTCTTCAACAAAATAAAGTTTGAATAATTCAATAACTGAAAAATCTTATTTTACCTCCCAATAGGACGCCTTATCGTTCATATTACCCTAAAAACACTGAAGACAGGTAAGTTTATAAAATAATTACTTGATCAATTTCTTTGTAAAATTTTTTAATTGAATCAAGGAAAAATTATTTATTTTTCTAGATATCCTTTCTATGGAGGTGGATCAAGGCCAAGAAATGATGACTTCGATGGCGGGTGAGTTAAAGCCAAGTTTCAAAAAGTAAAAATTGAGAATCTATTCTCACTATAGATTAAAAACCTATTAAATAAAAATTAGAGAGACTCCCAATGGCCTCTTTTGTAGCGTTTTTGTGCGTTAATGCTTCAATCTTCTTCAATCTAAACAGCGTTAACTAAAAACTCATTTCAGAAGCCGAAATTGGCCTATGGGACCACCAGCAGGTGGCAGTGGCATGAGTGGCGGCTTGGGTGGTGGCTTGGGTGGTGGCATTGGCGGTGGCATGGGCGGTGGTGGTGGCGGCGGTGGCGATGGCGAAGGCCGCCAAAAGGGCTGGTTCCCCAACTTCGATTGGAACTACGATGACTTTGTGAAGAAGTTTATGGGCAATCAAAACAAGGATGAACAAGCGCCGGACGGCCCTGAAGCCGATGAGCAAGAACCCGGTACGAATAACATTTTCGACAAATACAAGAGCGCCTTCGGCCCCGCTAACGGAGGATACGCCAACGAGCCGCCCTATTATCCATCGAATGGAAATAACGATGAGGGCTTTGATCCGTTCAAGGATGATGATACCTACGCAAAGAACTGCACCCTCCCCTATAATCCCGGTGAAAGTCGCTATCCCTCGTATTATCACTGAGATGCATCACTTGTGATTCCCTCCTCCCCCTTCCTCCTCCTCGACCCTTTATAAAGCCTTATTTTTGACCAGTCTGAGACAGAAACTAATATCTTTCAGAATGCCAAATTTTATATTAACAAGTTCACACACAGCAAGCCAGTATCCCAGCCTATTGCATAGTTTATAATATGGGTATTTTATGTTTATTGCTAGAAGCAAAGAAAATTGTCAAAATAAAAATTGTTTCTGACAGAATAAAAACAGTTCTTCTCGTGAAACTTCAACTAGACATAAATTCTTCGTCTTATTTCAATGAATTCATAATTCGTCTAACTTATGACGGTAATTCTCATTTTTCACAGGTTGTACTTTGTGTCGAACAAAAAGAATTTAAAGTTTTATCTTGTATCGATTTTCAGAGTAAATCTATTTGACCCTGGCCAATGAGAGTTGATCATTCTCTCAATTTTAAGGGCTTGTTTTATCGCTAATCTGAATACATTTCTGTTCTAACTCTGTACAAAAACATATATCATATCTGTGTATGAATCTGAACATTTTTTGAGTTTAACGGTCAGCACTAAATTACTCATAAGTAGGGCTACCCAATGGACCTTTTTTCCTGAATCAGGTCTGCTCTAGAAAGCTTATAAATTAAAGAAAATAAATTCGTAGGATTTTAGGATAAGATTTTTGGAAACGGTATTTGGTATTTTTTGCAACAAAACGGACTATTCATTTTTTTAGTTTATTCATTTCATGGCAAGTCATTGAATAAAGAGATATCGAATAGAATAAGCCTTGATATCCAAAGAAAAGTTTCTTTAAGTAAAAAGTGTTAACTTTATTTTCATCTGGAACTTCTGATTGAGTTTCGGTCTTGTCTTAGTAAATAATCCATGAGAATTTTCCTTCTCTCAAATAACTAAATATGTTAGCTCGAAAAGATTAAGAATCTCAAATTCGCATCTGATGGATATCGCGAGAAGAGTGTTGCAAATTTTTCAATTGACCATACCAATTTTTAATATAATAAAAAATTAATTTAACCAGGTTACTTTGATGAGTAATCTGGCAAATCAAAGTTACTAAATTGTAAAAGTGTTTAGTATTTCTGAATCACTTTCGAATCACCGAACCATGAGTAGATGCGTTGCTGTTTTTCTTAAGCAAGAGCATTTGATACATCACACATTTTAAACTCAAATAATATTTAGCAATAAATGCACTTTCTCAAATTATTTTTGCTTTTTTCTGGTAGCCTTACTCAGCCACATCAAAATGCAAAGGAAAAATAGGGAGTATCATAATAAAAATGTATTGAAAAGGAAATAGAATGAAAAGGTGTATCACAATAAAAATAATGGCAAGGAAAAAATCATATACCACCCTCAAAGATCATAGAACCTCTTCAATAGACATTGGATTATTTTCATCTCTACTCTGTTCCTTAACGTAAACGAGAGAGGCCTGATCAACAAGATCGTCTGAGTCTTTAGCTTTCTGATAAGGAGAGTCGAGGCCGTATTGCTTGCTGTATTGTTCTGCCTGCTCAATGGTTATTGTCAACTTTGCGAGAGTGGTTTTGTACCGAGAAATCTCATTGAGCATCGTATTCCTCTGCCTGAGGGCCATGAGCTCTCGATCTTTCGAGGCGACCTTCACTTCCAGGTCTCTCAAGAGCTTCTCTGTTTTGAATAATTTGTCTGATAGTTCTGTATAGCCACGTCTGTGCTTTTCCGCGAGATCCTGTCGAATGAGTATAAAATTTGGATTTATTGGAAAAGGTTTTTCCTTGAATTCTTGATTCTCTATCTGATTATAAATTTATGGTCTTCTCAAAATAATTTTAAAATACGTTTGAAATTTTACAACGATGATCGTTAGAATTGCATTCATAGTTTTCTAAATAAGAATTAAAATAAACCAAAAATTATTTTCTTGCAAATTATCTCAATATTAAAAATATAAAAAGTAAGTGGTTCTTTCACTCGATACGCATGGGAAAAAATCTTGAATGTATCAAGTATTTAAACATGACATTTAACATCTACTTATGAGTAGAAGATGACCTTTTAAATTATTTTTTGAGAAGGGTTAATTGCAAAATTGTAAAGACATACCAGTTTATTGGCAAAAATGACTGGTCATTAATTTTTTTCTTGTAATCATCATATAAATTATAAAAAATTTTTTTGCAAATATATCATATTAAACAATTTATTGAACAAGTTAGTTACAGGTCAAACAAGGGATTATCAACTTCCCGGTGTATAAAGTAGAATGAACGCCCTTGCATCATACATTAATAATGAACGTTCTTGAAGTAGGTTCTTCTTACAAGGGCACTGAAAAAGTTAAAGAAGCCCTGAATAATTTCGTTCAAGTAATCCACAAGCCCTTAAGAGTAAAGAGAGCTAAACCTATATATTCAAAATCGTCAATCTTCGAGAGCGCTCATGTTCATGTAAAATTGCTGATCAGAATGGATTCCCTTGTCAACATTTAATAGCTGTAATAAACAATTCGGGATTGAAACTTGAACATTTTATTCACGAATGCTTCAAAACTATTCCCAGAAAATGTATGTACAACAATCCGCTCAACTACTGTGACATCGAAAACTTGATGAGCTGCTTTTTGAATTCTAGAAGTAAAATAAATAATCGAGGAAGGCCTAAGAAAAAAAGGCTGAGGTCAATTGCAGAGAAAATATTGTGAAAATCTCTATTTTTTCAATAAATTGTTTAATATGATATATTTGCAAAAAAAATACTTATATGATGATTACAAGAAAAAAATTAATGACTAGTCATTTTTACAAAAAATATATTGGTGTGTTCCGATATTTATGCAAAACTGAATAAATAGGTGATATTTTTGAAAAAAAACTGGTCTATCTTTTTGCAAAAAAAAACACGTCATGACATTTTTGCAATTAACCCTTTTGAGAAATGATTTTTCCCAAACTTTGAGGTGAAGTTGCCGACTTGCTAAATTTGTAATTTATATTTTAAAAAATCATGAATTTTTCTTCAGAGAAAAGCTTATTAATTTTGCATTTTTACACACAGAATAATCAAAAATTTGAGGCTTGAGTAGCAATTATAGAGTAAGGTGATAGAAAACGGACACAATCTTTTAGATGCTAGAAATTCTCTGGGCGTTGAAATAGCAAAAGGTTTTTTTAGAAAAAAGAGACATAACAAGAATGAATAATTTAGTGAAAATAACCTAATTGATGAACTTTAAAAAAAATGTTTTCTAGCAAGAAATAACGGAAAATTCGTTTAGAATCAGTATTTTACATACATACACAATAATTGTTCATTCATAAGAATTTTAATTCAACACATAGAGAGATTTTCTAAATATTTTCAAGCTCGAAGTAGTTTACTTTAAATTGATAATGCCTCAACTAAAATACATTCTCAAATGTATTGTTGTGCGTAGGATTAGAGAGAGTTATAAAGTTCGTACATTGGAGAATTTACCCTTGTTCGAGTTCTCATTAAAGTTTAAAATGATGAGAAAAATAGTAATCACTTCTGTGACATTTTTGAGTAGAGTGTCCTTCTCTTCGATTATTATATCCTTTTCCTTCACTTCATTCTCTAGATCGATAATTCGCATAGAAAGAGCTGCCAAGTGCTTATTCGCCTCTTCTATATTCGTTTTGACTGGATAATTTGCACCATTTGAGAATGGCCACATTTCAAATTTGATAACTATTAAATCAAACAATGTAACCGAGTTCTAAACTATCGTTTAAAATGTTCGCACCGCTAAATGCTTAAATATGAAAATTACTAACTCACATATGATAGAATAAAATGGCATTTATAAAGAATTTCATTCTATCCAAGATAAAGTATTACACAGATTTCGATATATCATCATTGAATTGGTCAAGTAAACCATTGTTCTAATTCCATCTAGTTTGGGACATTGGATTTGAGTTGAAAGATGTTAAAATTAATCCAAACATTCTCGTAAATCCTCTCACAAATTCTCATCTTATTATTAGGCAAATTCCGGCATTCCTCTCTCCATTAAGAGTGGAAAAATCGGACATATTAGCGTCTCCCTGAGAAAGAGAGAAATTAGGGTGAGCAATGTTATCGCTCGTCTCAACTTGAAAAGGAAGCAAGAACTCCACAAACTCTTCACAGTCAATGAAACTACAGAAAAGATTATTGAGAGAGCAAAAAATTGTGAGTCTTACATGAATCATGTAACATGATAATATATAGTTGTTCTTTTTAGTTTATAATCAATTCTGTTTGTGAATCACATTCTGAATTCTAATCTTGGGATAAACATGGCCCATTTTTGTGGATATTTATATAAAAAACTGAATCCAAGAAATAGTTATTATTAAAACTCGAATATATTTTCAGACTCTTCTGGATATTTCACGTTGGCGACACTTCTAGGCTACATCAAGGGTGTCTTTCTAGATGCCATTCGATTTGAAATTGAAGACGATGAAATTCTGAAAGAGGAAATGGTATTTCTTGTTCTAAACTTGGACCACCTTCACATTGTACAGGACTCAAATAAATTTGCAGACTTGTTAAAGACAGAAAAAAGAAATCAATTCACTCCATATTACACAATGGTAAATTAAGAGGTTTTATTTGAATTTGTAGAATTTCAAAATTCAAAATCTATCAGTCAACGTGTTTTCTGTACCAATTGCCTCTGAGGAGTTGGTTCGGAGTCCAAATCTGGATCTAGAAAATTGTGAGTTTTTTCTTCATAAAAATGCCTTTTTTCAAGGTAGATCTTAACCTGAAGGACTTATATCCTTAGAGCTGAAAAAACTGCATTAATTCCTTTAACGATGTCTGTGTCAATGACAAGGGCTTTATCACAGCGCTGATTATCGATTTTATTCATTAAATTATATTAAGAAAAGGTTAAATCAAACGGCCTATTGAGATAATCAGGACCTCTTAAATCATATCTTAATTTTCCTGTAATCGAGAAAATGATATTTTTACATTTCTTTCCAGGAATTGAAAAAACTACATCCAAAAATCAATTAATAGAATAACATAGCTAAGAAAATAGAATCTGACAGCCCTAATCATAAGGTTCTCCTTGGATACGCACTGAAATGAGACGGAAGAAAGTTTATTTCTGATGCAAAAATAGGATTTTTCATTAAACTCCAATTCACGAATGAATATCAGTTTAGAGAATATTATTCCAAATTCTCAGCTCAATATCACCTTTAGTGCGTGTCGCGTCTAATTCAAGTTTTTGAAAATTTTAAAACTCAGATTGATCTTTCTTACAAGACATGAACAAAAAGTCTTGTACATTTTCTTTTTCCTTTCAAACTATCATTTCATCTATTTTGTTTAAAACTTTGAAGAATTCACAATTTTACAACGATTGAGAACAAAACTTGTTATTATAAAAATCTTTAAACCGTGAAAGAACTGATGATTTTGGTAGAAATGTAAACCTTCTTCGTTATATAAAAATTTGGAATTCTATCCAAAGTTATGCTGACTTGTTTAATTATCTAACCGAAACTAATACATTTAAGGACGCCAAGTTTAACTCTGTGTGCTTATAAATCGCGTTTTGTCCTAATCAAAGAGCATTACTCACAAGTAACTTCACCTCTAGGCATAGTTGGGCCAATTTCGTTCTACGGAGTGCTAGACAGCATCATTTCGGGTGCACAACCAAACCGGATTAATTATCAAGCCCCGAATTGGTATCTTGTCCTCCAGGTTTTCGGCAGGATCAACGAGGAAGATGTCGAACTTAAAATTGACAAGATTCTCGATCAGGTCAACATACGCTTTGATCTTAGTCAGGTAATGTTTCTAAATTGATTACTATAATCAAATTATTATACCTACATTCATTTCTAGTCAAATCTAATTCAATCCTCCTAGGCCAAAGCATAGAGAAACTTCTAAATTTTGAGAATTTTGTTGAAGATTAATTAGTGAGGCAAATTCAGAATTTTATTTTTATTTTTTCGCCTTTAAAAGTTATGAAAAAATCTTGAACCTCAAAGTTTTTCGAAATCTGAGTTACCAGATGAAAGATTTTCAACTTGGCATATAATTCGCACAAATTTCAAACAGCTGTATTTTCGAAACCTAATATACCTATTATTGAGGTGCAAAAGGGATGTCATTCGAAAGCCTAACATTTCCTTAGTAAGTTGCTGGTAGTTCGAATTTTCTTATCACTTTTTTTGTCGGTGTTATGAGCCTTTTCGTGAGATGTAACAATAATGTGAGCCTAGGAGGGTTAAAAATAAGATTCAATAATTTTGGTATTTTAGTCTTATTTATTGATAGGAATTCATTTTTATTTTCAACTAGCTGACCAATCCACGCTTCGCCGTGTAGGGGGAGCTCTGAGACGGAATAAAAGGGGGAAGGGGTTGGAGAGGGAGGGGATAAAAAAAGGAAAGAGTAAACGAACTCTCATCTTAAAAGGAAAATGTGTCGGTTTCCTCCTCCAACCAAAATGACTTGAGGGGAACAATCTTACATATCTTTATTGTGGTCTAGAGTTCAGTTTCTGGATTCAATTCGGCACGAATATCTAATATTCAAAAAACTCAACTATACTCTAACTATAATAAGAAGGTCCTCTCTAAATATAAAAAGAACACACAAAATATTTTATGGGCTTAAAACGATATTCAAGATCAGCATATTCAAAAATATCACAATCTCGTCAAAATTGAAACAACAATTTTCGATAAAAAATCCACGAATTCAGCGATTTTAATAAAATTAGCTTGTATCCGCCAAAAATAAGATTTCATTATTTTACAAAATCATATCATAAAATTAACCACATCATCTAAAATTCTCCACATTCAACATCGTCCCACAAAAAAACAGATCAATCCGACATTTAAAACTACTTCAAATCAGCAAATTTTCAAAAATCCTCGAGTTTTCTATGGAAAAAATTTCGTCAAGGGGGTAGCAAGGAAAAATATATTTTCTATAGAAAAGGACAGAAAATTGTGACTCTCTGAAAATCAGTAAATGAACCATTGTAGCGTCCAGGAGTCAAAATATGCAACTTATGTAGTAATACTACATTGTAGTATCATATTGAAGGAAAAAAGAAGGTATACAAACTCACTATAAAAACTATTTCTCGACGTATTCTGACACAACAAAACCTCGAATTTCGAGCATTTTCAGAAAGTCTGTTGTGTTTAACAAAGAGAGCATCTTCCTCTCTCAGTTTTGACGGCATTGGGATCAAATCCATCATGAACAGCATCTTCTGGAGGACATTGAGGAGACTTGTACTGAGGTCAATGAGAAAATGTCCACGATTTGTAGATCTTTCTCTGTCTGTTTCTATTTGATGCTGGGCCTTCTCTTGGTCTCATAGAGAGGTTTGCTTCTTGATATGTACTTGTCTAGCAAATCAACACAGCCCATGTGTTTTTTATAATTATGAACTATTTCCGGCTTTGCTAATGGTTAATTCAGAGTAATTAATGGCCAAGTAACATATTTACTCTCTACTTTGGAGTCTGCTTATTCTTATAGGACACATTATAATCGCAAACTTTCTTTCCCCATGTACCTCTCTCAAAAAGGAAATTTTACAAAAAGGTCAATGATTTTTGAGTGAAATTAATTTATTTTCTAGAAAATTTCATGCTTTCAATCATAAAACCTTCTGTCCTTTAACTTTCATTTAGAGTAAAATAATCCCGTCGGAGTAATCTTTACAAAAATATGAGTTCTTAGTCAATAAAGAATGTTTAAAATTTTTAGAATCTTCTTTGGGTAGCTCAATTCATAAATCCTAAAGTTATAATTCAACTGGCCCTGTGTTTCAATAAATCAACATTCAAGCCTTTTTAACTCTATCCCAAAATAACATGAAAACAAGTGTTAAACTGATTAATCATCGTGGTTTAAAAATAAAATATTAATTCAAATCGGTTTCTAATCATATCCGTATGAAATTTAATCTGATATATCATTCAAAGCTACATGTTGTACTATGCTTTAAGAAATACAAGTACATTTCATGGCTATAGGATTTCTTGATTGATCTTGCTAGCTTTTATGAATATTTGTAGAATACATCAGACATTCAAACATTGAAAATATGTATAATTTTAGAAAGGTTAATATACGCGGGCTTGGATACTACGTGAAGGAGCATGATTAAATCCACTTCATGTGTTAAATCGAATTCAAAAATATTCAACTTGAGCCATTTAATTTTGTGTATTTTTTAAATTTTGGCTTTGGGACAAAATAAATTGAATTATATTTTTGATCAGTTTCTCAGTTTGTCAAGAATTTTGAGACATTTTCCAGTCAAATCATCTCTCAAATCAATTTTGTAAGCTTTTTATGATCCGCTGAGAATTGTTGATGAGAAAAAACTTAATTAAATCCGTATTAAATCCGTTGAACCAAAATTTAGTAAATTTTGATAAAAATGAAAGAATAAGGCTGAAAATCATCCAATGAAATTTTTATTTTTCTTGGCAGCAAAGATATCTGCCATCTGATTATAAATATATGTATTCCATCAAGAATTACGATTATAAATAAAATTAGAAATTATATGTAAAAATTTCCAAGCCCAAGTTCTAGAAAAATATTTTTGACAAAAAAATGTTAAAAAATTGAGAAATATAATTGGTTTGAAAGATATGAATAGTATTACAATGGGCGTCCCAGGAAATGTATTGAAAAAGTACATAATTTATTATTATTATGAAAATCTAGAAATCAATTTCTTGATACTTTTTGACACAGACGAATTCCACATTTTGAATATTTCCAAAATGTCTGTTGGCTAGATAACTTTTTACAGCGACCTTATTGCCGATTCCGTCAAAAATGACATCGTTGTGAGGGCAGAGAATTCTTATACGTGTTTTACACGAAGGGGGAGTGTCAGCAGTCAGGGATGGCCTTGCTCTCTTCTTGGCTCCCATAGTTTGTTGGGACATATCAGCAAGAGGCCTGACTTTCCAAAATTTGTCTCTCTTCTCTTCTTTAGTTGCAAGTCTATCATCCACAAAATGAATTGAACTTGCAATCTTCTGAAATATTTCTCTTGGCATTATTCCGGCAATCATTTCGTTCCATTTCATCCGACAGCCTCACTTCTTGGAACGAGTTTATTTGGTAAATAGTTTCAAACCCTCCTTCCCCATCATGTGAACCCGAAGAGAGTCACATTCTAAGAAATAAACCGGCTAGCTGATCTTTATTCCGAGATGACTCTATACGAAGCTCTTTTCAAATCTTTGAATTCTACTAATTTTTTTGTGTGGGAATAAAGGTTTTTGATGCAAAACATAAGAATTAAATTGATTAATACCGTTAAGAATGTACTTTCTCCGATAAAGTATGCTATAACATTTGGTTTGTACACAAAATTGTACAAAATATCGATTTTTATCCATTCATTCAGACACTTTGAACCCCTTTTTCAACGAAAATCTCCACATGTAGATCAAGATGCTCTTGCTGTTTGTACAAAAATATCTCGCCTATTCTGGCTTCGATTCACGACCCGAGCGTCCATTGTACGACAAGGCAAAGAAGAGAGATCCCAAGGAATTATGGCATTACGCGGTCAAGTCGATACTGAATCAACGTCAAGTTATCACAAAAACCATACAGAGAACAATGTAAGTTTTTACTAGGGTCACAAAACACATTAGATTCTTGAGCTGTAATTTATTAAGAATATTTGAACATGTATTTTGCGCACGAATTTGCACAGTTACGTCTAAATTAGCCTCTCCAGGAGACTTGGAATTATACAGTAAATACGTTGTGAAATTACGAAAGAGCTCATCTGATAATGTCATGAAATAAATATGATTTTTTAAACTAAATCCTCGAAAGCAGAATAAAGTTGATCCTGAAGGATCACTAGAGAGGTATCATACTGAGACTAATGACAGAAGTGTCAGTTCTTTCGCATTTTGTTATTAAGGACCTTATTATATGACAAGAACCATGGCATTTTTCAATCTACGCCTTTTCAAAGAATTTGATTTCATAAACTCGAGATAGTTAACTTCAAGCTTTTACTTCGTGAACAAGGGGTAACTCTGTCTGAAAAGTACATGGGTTGTTATCAATTTTGAAGCTTAAATTGCACACCTTCTTCCAGCTACCTTTACCATGTTTACAAAGAGATCTGCTTTGAGCTACTGTCCTTGGAGAAAAAGGAGATTGCAAATAATCCGTTGGTAGCGAGGAATCTAAACGCTTTAATCAAGTCCTATCCACAAGTGGCGGGGATCTTGGAAGAGCTGAGGAAGATCGAATGCCAACTCAACGAGATGACCAAGTTGATCGCTAGAGAGGAGACCCTTTCGAGAATTAATAAAACAGTAAGTCATGCCCGTTGCTAATTCGCTTACAATTCAACTAAAATTATATTTTATCTTCAAGAGGAAAATTATGCTTTTGATAAGACCAAGAATTCTTGGATTAACCTTCATTCCTAGTAGAAAAAGTCATTTAAATTCACGCGTTGCGTTGAACGAATAAGATTCTCATTGAGCATATTCCTGGCAAAAAAATAATATTTTCAGCTCAAAATAAAGCATATTTTCTGGGTGCCCCAATCAACATCCCACAGTTTAAAACGTATTTCAAGTGCCTATAAATATTCCGTAGAGCTCCTTGTTACCTCCAGAGCAAATATATTGAACGCGTTGAATTAACAATAGCTTTTTAACTTGTAGCATTGCAGACTATTTTGAATTATTGAGAATCAATATCTCAGTCTAAAATCAAAAAATTATTGAGAAATATTATTAAGTCTCATTAATATTTAGAAAAAAAAAGTTTTCTCATACAATTATTAGTTGCATTCTAACATAAAACAGGCTCTTCATAGATTTCTTATTGATCAAGCAAGTCAGTTGAAATTAGACAATTAATAGTATTTATACTTAGCAATAAAGAAGTTTGATTTGGAAGAAGTTCCTCTAAAGAAATTAATTAGAAACTAATTTTTATAGCTTCTTATCATGATGGTTTACTGAGTAGACCTTTTATTATGATTTTAGATTCATTGATCAATATATTCATCAGGATATAATTGAAATAGATTTTGATAGAATTCATTTCTATATTTAACCTCGGGAAAAATAGGTTGTACAATAGGGTAGTTTCTTTGCACATCATTAAAGATGGAAATGAGGGACTCCCAATCGACGGAATAATAATAGTTGTAACAATGGGTTTTTTGGACAAGACGTTTCGGGACATCGACGGAACCCAATGATGTGAATGCTGCTCTTTTGACTTTTCAACTTTTAAAGACAACTGAAGAAGGGAATGATCCAACCAGTCCCGAAACGTCTTGTTGATCAATATATTATTTCTAAAGTAAATGTATGCCAGTATTAATTTGAGAATGTATAAAGATAAATATAAGCCTTCAATACCTGCTAGAAGAGAGCCAAATTTCATTTGATTTGATGAATAGTATACATTAGGTTGGTATCATGTTTAAGAAAAAATAACATGTTGCACACGATATGGTGTCACAATGATAGAATATCTTCTAATTCTAGTTTAATTCAATATAATAATCCTATTGGCTGAAAGGAAAATTTTCCCAGCTCATAAAAGGTTTTGATATGAATTCAAAATTTTCACTCGAATAAACAAGAAAAAATTTGTAAAAATGTTGATCTGATTCCTGGTATTTTAAAACAATTTAAAACTAAAATATTGAGCTATGAGTAGTGGAAAATTCATTGATTTAACTCGTAGCTAAATAAAACTTTTACACCAATTTAAAAAATCAACAAACTTTAAGGTGCTGGAAATATTTTCATTATGAATACTCAGACTAACAGTTTATGAAAATATTTAGTTTACTGCGATTCTCTATGATTTTCAACCCATATCAAAGTGGCATTTTCTTATGATACCAGCCTTGTAAACATACTCTGTACTTTTAGCCATGTCGCCAGTTGATAAGTCTTGAGCGTTTAAAGAAATTTTACTGATATATTATCCCTGATTGACTACTAAATTGTTAAATTGTGAATAAAATAAATTAAAAATCTTTGTTGCGAAACTCTGCAGTTTTCTAAAACCAGTAGATTGATACACAGAATTTCAATTGAGAAAAAAGTACTTTCATATTCTAATAAATTCAGAATTTAAGATAAATGTAATTCATGAATTTAATTACACCTCTTTAAATTGACAGTAATTTACAAATTATAATCTATAAAAGTATAATGAGACAATTATTGACAATGTTCTGTTTAAAAAGTGAAGAAAATATATATTTCAACCGAAATCATCACTTCTTCAATCTGAATAAAAGTTGAATAACAAAATTGTAATGAATAATTTTTAATGAATTCTTAAATTGTCTAAACGTAGTGGTATGGAAATTTTGTTTTAAATTTTGATTTTTGAAAGAAATAAAAGAAACTCCAAAATAAAAAAGCTTTCATCCTGGCCATCTTAATCCCGAAGAATGCATGAGGTTCACTTGTTTACAAAGAGTTGGTGTACCTCATGATGTAGAACTTTTCCATTATTCTCAGATTGAGCAGGTCAATGCTGGAGTTTCTGTTAAAGATACGGAACTTTGACCTTATGCCACCTATTCTACATGTCTCGCATTCTGATATTTGTTGGAAAATCGAAGATCCAGGTCTGCTGTCATGTTCTTTCATTCTGATTGATAGCGTTCTTGTAGTATGACCAATGTAGGTAGATCCACATTCCCCTGTGAAAA
>JJOG01003819.1:0-13685 GCA_000715275.1 Gyrodactylus salaris
AAATTTGACTCCTCGCTTGTCATCGCTTATTTTTAAATGACAAAAGGAATTACATGGGAGTTAATAAGCATTTTCTCATGGGAAAATGATTCCTTTTTATAAAAAACATACTTGAAAAGATTTCTTAAGAAGGAATGACTCAATTTTCACATCGCAACTTGTAGATTGAAAAAAACGACATTTCTTTTTGAACGACCTAATATATCCAGATTCAAAAATAAATTTAAAAACTGGTAAAAATATAAAATTTGTAGTGAGTAATGGCCAATAGGTCGATGCATGTCTAGACAAATTGGGAATCCTATTAGCTACAGTTATAATTCTAAAGACTCATTTTAAAAATAATGCAAAACAAAAGTTTCAATCATATGGTAAGTTGGATGTAAACTTTAGTTTTTACACGTCGCGCCTTCCTTATTTCGTCAATTTTCTGCTCTCCAAAGATCAACCCTGGTTTTAATTTCATGCGACGTAATCATTGATATTAAGCTGAAAATTTAGAGTGATATTCTCTCGCTTTAAACAGGTACGGATTTTAGTAGAAGTTCAGGTTTTTTTTCTCTGAATCTACGAAATTTTCAGTGACAGATTTTTGTTCAGAGTAATGTGGCAACTCAGTAGTACAAGGGTCAGAGCGTTTGCACTAGACTATGTTTATGAATCAGATGAGCATAATCATTCTGCTGGTTATTAAATTTGATAGTTAGACGATTATACCAAAAGAAATAATATTCTATCATCGATTAAATAAAAGTCCAATCCTATAAACAATATAATTAATTATTGAATTCTATGAAAAATATGCTCTCTAGCTTAACAGAAGAAGATAGAATTAAGAAATCTAATTTTTTGAGAGCTAGTTATCAAAAGAATGAACTCACTCTAGCGAGCATATGAGTGGCAAGGACCAGCGCACCCCTCTCTTCAATCTTGAGATCGTTGATGCTATCAAAGAGCTTAGAGAGGTGCTTGAAAACCTTTGTCGGATTCCCCACATTCCCCAGGATATCCATGAGATCGCTCTGTGAGACAAAGTAGAACCTGGAGAAGGCATTCCTCTTTGACTGCAAGTACTCAGCCAAGGCATGTTCGCTACTGGTCAACTTGCCCATGATATCATGCAATGATGGCCCCAGGTTTTCATTCTCAGTCAGCGAGGGTACAACCTTTGAGTTCTTAGTAATCTTCTGCATAATCTCCTTGAAGAGACGGTCTGTGTCGTGGAACTCACGAGTCTCCTCCGGCATCTGGATGGAGATGTTACTAGACAGGTTGAAGATCCTCTCCATAGACTGCCAGGTTCGGATCACCTCGAAAAGTATGTTGATAACCTCCTCTACAGTGGACATTTTCTTATGTAGGTACTTGATCTTTTCGATAGAGTCATCTTTGTCCTTTTTGTTCATCAAATCGAATATCTTCCCCATAGTCTCTTCGATAAGGAACATGAGATCTTCAGTTTGCTTTGGCACTAGGAATCCTTCGCGTTCATTCTTCTCAAAGATGAAGTCTAGTCGGTCCATAACGTTTTCAATTTTTTCTAGTTCCTTCTTTATGTTCAATTCGTTGATCGCTTTTTGGGTAATATTCTCTACTTCTTTTTCATACTTTTCTAACTCCATGTCGAAAATGTCTTGGAGGAGAGCGTTCTCTGGGATTGCTTTGGTATAACCAATTCTTTCCATTAGTTCATTCCAGTTTTTCTGTTGTATCGACGGGTTGAGGAGGTCTTTTATGCAGTTTATCGCTAGATTTCTCATTGTTATTTCATCTTCTAGGTTTTTGAATATTTTGAACCTTTTCGTTTCCTTATTCATCTTTCTTAGACTTTCACTTGATCCGATTAAAGCCTAGAATTGAGAATTGTATAAATTCATAAGATTGATCTGGATCATAAAAATTGTAATTCTCAATAGAATGGAACATAGAGGTGAATAAAGGTTTAAAATATGTTTTTCTACAATAATAGTAAGTACTCAAAAAGAAAATATCTGGTCCACCCTAATGTCACAGCCAATATGTTTCTCCCGTCCACTTTTAGACCCATTATCTCTTACATTTGTTGTAAGTGTGTAGTAGATAAAATAGTTTTTATCAAAAAATTAGGACCTTCTTCGTGCGCATCTTCAAATCCAAACTCAATAATTAAAATCTCAATAACTTTAAACATGTCTTGTCCGATTTCAATAATATTTTTCATCTATTCTAATTTTTTAACCAATTTACTGAAACCAATTTATTATCACAGCCTTTCAGAAATGAAGAATTGAAGGGTTATTCTGTCCCCCTCCCCCTGTCCCAGTGTAATATAATTCGACTCTGTCATTCCTTTTATTAGGCATAAAACAAATTTTATTACACAGAATGTGTTTGTAATAAAAATAATCGTGTATTTTCAAACCTGTAGTACATTTATATCAGGAAATTCACATTTTTTTCGAATAGAAAAGAAAATTTCGACCCCCAAATTATTCAATCATCATATCTCAGAGCGGTTTATGAATTAAAAAGGTTATACTTACGTCATCAATTAATCGATAATTGACAGTCTTCCATTCGCAAACCTTCCACGAGTCAATGTTATTGCGATAAACAAAAATGTGGTCCCATATATTCTTCACATACGTCAAGTCTTTTTTCATATACTTCAGATCTATGAAACTAGGAAGGTCCCGGATTTCAAAGATTTTCGCAGAGTTACGCAGCTTGTGGATTAGCGCTTTGATCTCGTTCAATTCATTGGTCCACTAAGAAAAATATATTTAAAATAGCATCAAAAAGATGTCATTTTCATCGAATTTGAAAGAGATTTTTTGGCCTCTTAGATTTAAGAAAATCAACGTACATAATCAATAATTGCGTAGGCATTTACACAGTCGTAATTGAAGATTTTGCTATCATAAAAGTTTTGTTTCTTAGTCGCAAGTCTGTTCTCCAGCTCTTTGAATTGCTCAAACACTTTACGATTCTCCTCCACCTGGCGGTCGTGAATGGCTTGCTTCACAGACACCGAGTAGTTCTTCAACTCTTGCCATTCTTCTGGAATAGTCTACAAAAGTATATATATTATATATAGCCAGACTACTTAAAAGTAGATTCCTCTCACTTGAATTTGTTGTGAAAATTTTTCATCAACCTCTGATACTTTGGCATCCTTCAGGAAACTAAAAGCATCCATCAACGGTTCCAACGCTTCATTCAACGGCACATCTAGATCTCGGAGGTTCTGCAGCCTCTCCAGAATCCGCACAAGTTCATCATATGAAATGTTATCCTTCCTCAAGACAGCCTCACGAAACTCCTTGTACGTCTCATCAATGTACCATTTTATCTGGCAGACCGTCTCTGTAACAAAGTCAGTCAGAAACTTCTTGAACCGCATACTCCACTTCGAAATGAGCTCTTCGAGGTTTTTAATCACCGGGCGGAAGTCAATCCGGAGCCAGTAGTTGATCACTTTGACCTTGGCAAGGTTACTAAGGCTCTCTACGACTTCGTCATAATACACGATTTGGTTGTAGAACTTGTTAATATCCGGCAGAGCGTTGAGTATATTCAAATCCCCCTCGTCGTTGTAATCATCAATGGTTATCTGACGCCCGTAGAGGCAGAACTCATTCAGGGTCTTGTTGACGTTATTCGTCCAATAGGTGTTGTAGGACTTTTCCAGTTCTTTCTGCTCGGCTTTAGCCATCTCCATTGTCTTGATGACGTTCTGATAAATGCGTATCATGAGATCCACTACGCTCTCATCGAAGATGATATCTTGAATATATTCAGTTTGGATGACATTGAAGGAGGGTTCATTAGTTCCTTGTGTAGTGTAATCTGGTATGCAGTATTCATTGTTTATCACAAACCTCGGTATTGTGTTGCACATTGAGATAATCTCATAGATCCATTCATTGAAAACATCCATTAGACAATTCCCTTCGTTTATGTCCATACCTGGGGTATTGAATATTCCATGTTGCTGTTAATAGAAAATGTATATGACTACTTGTGAGTAAGTAGATTGCGAGAGAACTAATTTACTTGTAGATCAAATTTAGCCTCGATAATGATAATCTCTTTCTGATCATTTTTCGTCATCTTTTCAAGATAATTCAGGCTACACTTGATCGATTCCAAGAGACCTTCAAAGAAGATGACCTGACACGACTCTGCATATCTGATCCAAGAATCGTCAGCTACCTCTTTTCTTTCATAGAGCGTGTTGATTTTCTAAACATGGAATAATATCAGCTACGCAAGGCTGGTTTCACTTGACTTCATCACATCTTATAGATCAAAATATTACGAATTTACTTGGTAAATAGTTTCAAAAACCCTCCTTCCCAATTATAACCCCTCGTGTGAACCCGAAAAGGGTTAGACTCGGCTATGAAACTCAATTCAAAGAGAAAAACAATCCACGCTTACATTACAATCAAATAGTCTAAGTGTGTTGTAAAACCCTAACTCGAGACGAACCTTCATAATTTCAATGACCTCCATGTTGCTGGACATCATCTCCTTCTGTCTGGTCGTTCTTATGTGTGTAATCTCTTCGTTCAATGGTAGGATACATTCGCCCTTCTTCTCTTTGCCCTGGATCAGAGGGATTTGTGACCATTGATTTGAGATTTTGATCAGGTTATGTCGTAACATCTTTGCCTCAGTTACATTATTATGAAGAAGTTCTAATTCTTCTTTGAGTTTCTCAATTATGTCTTCCTCGTCTAAATTTGAAGTTGAAATTAAATTTCTAATGAAAGAATTGAAATAACCGCTTACAATGCTCCCAAGTGAACTTTTCCTCAATATGATTCAGCTTCTCTTCAATCAGGGTCAATTTCGGCTTTATCAAGTCCATTTCAACGTCCAAAATATCTGTATTAAGACCGTTGTACGATTTTGAGATGACATCGAGATTCCGATTGAGTCTCCGGATCCCACGACTTCTAACATGGATCTCGATCAAGTCCTTTGGAACACGATCAGCAATGGGTGGGAACTTGTGGCTCCTTTCATTGTTCTCGCTATTACTGTTGCTATGGAGGATGTAGATTTTATCAAAAATATCCGCCTGATCAATCTTCAAGAGGTCGTTGATCTCTGCTTGGACCTCTGCGAATTCCGGATCAAAGTTGACATAAACCTTCTTCTCGTCTTTCTTGAAGATGATTAGAGGCTTCTTAATGCTCTCTGATATCTTCGTTGGGGCTGTTTCGATGAATTTATTCATTTTCGTTCTCTCATAACGTACAATGTTGTTTACTATGGTATTGTAAGAATTCCAAATGTTTTGTATCATTGGTGAATGAGGATTGCTAAAAATATAGAAAAGCGTTTAAACAGTCAACTACTACTTATTTTGAAGACATGAAAAATGATTGACACCATTCCTAGACACGAAAGAGTCTGCAAGGATCAATCCTACTTAATTTGGCGCTATATATTATCTTCAGTTGTCTGATCCGAGTAGGAGTAAGTGGATTATTATTCATTTTGTAACCATTCAAGTGTAAATGCTTGTCCTATCATTTTTTTATTTAAGTTTGCCATAAACTTAGTTTTTGAAAGAATCTTATAAACCCAGATATGCTGAGAAAATTAAACATGCAAAAGACTACGGGTCCCTTGCTAAGATTCGCTTTACTGCGACCAAACCCGTTGAGTTCCCAATGGATCCTTGATTTAAGATGAACTTTTTAATAAGACTTGTTATTTGTATGGCGCTAAAGACAGGTCCTGATCGTCTCCTATCTACTCAAACCCTTGTGACGGAGATAAAACATCATTTTTGTATTAAGATGCGATCTTGAGATGAAAAGGGTTAATGCTAAACTCCGATTGGTTAGTGGAAATTAAACTTTGAGATCACTTAGAGAGTAAACCTTTTGTAGTATATATCCGTCTCACGTGTAATAAGAATCGGTTGAGTAGTTTTCAAGAAAAAGGGTAACAAAAGCGAAAGTTTTCCTTGTTTTAAGTCCTATATATGATATCGTATATATGTTGTTGTCAGAGTGGAAACTCCGTCAGTGTATACACTGCCCAGAAGAATTTCGTCAGTGTCTACACTCAATAAAAATTACCTTGAATGTTCACATCGAAAAAGGTTCTCCATCATTTCATTGGACCTTTGTAAGAGACTCCTCAAGAATATTATCGACCCATAAGTGGAAGTCTTACACCTCGGAATGCCCCTCTCAGTTGGATTCAGGCTCTTATCTAGAAAGTTCATCAACGACTCATGACATCGATCGAACTCATCGATGATCTTGATTAGAATGTCCCTTTGAATCTTATACGTAATCTTTGGGTCGGTGTTATTCTCAAGGAATGGTTGCGAGATGAATAAGGTCTTGAAGGAATGATTGAGATTCTCGGACTTTTCATATCTCTTCTTTATGATCTCCGTTAGAGAGAGATCAATCTTTCGGAAATCGTCAAGACTCTTGATTAGAGCCTCGTTTATGCTCGTCTTGTGAATGTCTAGATAGTCGCTATCGGCGTCCTTTATCTCACGGACAATCTCTTCAACTGTTTCAGTAACGTTAAGCAACAAGCCCGACAGTTCCTCTCCGTATTGACCGGACATGGCGAACTTCTCGAGTTTGACACAGCTTTCAACTCTTTCGAAGAATTGCTATCGAAATAAAACAAGAGGTTAAACATCTGAACACACCCTTTATTTTGTGAAACAATCAATATTCTTTTATAACATTACAACATTGAAAATTAGAAAATCTAAGTTGCAAACTGTAAGGGTCTAAGATCAACTTCTAAGCAAGGTCATTTAGAAGTTACTTGTCCAATCATCTGAATATTCTGGTTCAGGAAAAAGCATAAAGGCTCAAAATACTACAAATCTTTTGGTTTTCTAACTAAAATTTTATTTTTTGAGTCCATTTCTTAAAGTAAGCAATACCTCTTGAATCATAAGTGCCCAGTTTAATTACCTTAATGTATGATATTCGCATTTCGAATGCATTCAAGTCATCCAGGATCTCTTCATCGATAAACAACCATTCATTCGGAGATAGTTGAGTGGAACTCTTCTGCGTCTCCCGTCGTGACAACTCAATGCTCTCGTGGATGTACTTTATCAGAGTTTCACATTCCCCCATCTTCCTCAGTGCATCTGCGTTCTCATCGCGCATCAAGTCTTTTAAGTAATTCTTGGACTAAATAATGAACATGTTTGATTCTAACAATTACCTTGATTAATTATCGTAAAGACATTCTATTCTATAGAATAAAAACACCCCCAATCGATTTTATTCTCGAATATCTTTTCTCATCCAATAGTAATACTTCTCGGAGAAAAACTTGCGACAAATTGGGGGTTGTTTTAAAAACATTATTCATCACTATCAGTTCAATATGAATCAAGGTCCTTATTTTGATGGATCCATGTGAAATGGAGAATATACAAAAACAGTAATTTTGCTAAATTTTATTTTTTTACGAACTTAGCTTCTTACTGTTCTAGTAACAACTAACCCGTTCAAGGAAGAAGCGAATCATATTCTTCAGGAATATTTTCATTTCATCATTTTGACGATATGTCGAAAAGCGTAGCCACAAGGTTGTGCTCTTATTGAAGCACCGCTTAACACAATGCAACAGTTGGTCGAATTCATAATCTTGAATATTTTCCAGGTAGTTTATTGTCACCTTGATACCGACGGAGAGCTCTTCAATTTCTTTCATTACTGAAATGAAATGTTAGCCACTTTTAGTTTCTTCGCTCAACCGAAATATTAAATATTTTTTGATAAACTTTGATAGTTTCTTAGAATACTTGAACAGCTGAAGACTTTTGGATATAAATCTAGAGACGAAAATCGAAAAGATCGTGAACTCTTTCCAACTCACTCTGATTAACATCTGTAAATAGGCCCCGGAGGATTTCCACGTAACGGCTCTTGTGCTTCCTCAAATGGCCGAGGTATTCGTGAGACGCTTCGAGGATTTGTTTGTAAAAGTTTTGAAATTTCTGATAGAAAAACGTTAACATCTTGTACTGACTGTTAAAGTCGTTCGATTCGCTTTTATAGCGTTTCTTCTGATCCTCTTCAATCTCGTTAAAAATCAGCCTCCAGTCTAAAATTGTCTTTTCTATCGATGCGAGATAGCTACCGTAATAGTCTTTTGCGCTGAAATAGAAAAAAATGAAATTATTTTGCAGAAGAAGTTTTTTAGCGCCAAAGTTTGATTTAAAAGGGGGGGCAAATTACTCGGATAGTACTGAACTTTCCACTTCGATCGGCGTAGCTAGCGGCAGCGTGAATCGTCCTTCAATGTTATTCTGAAAGATGCTCGAATTCTTCTCAAACGCGTTCAAATCAGTATTGGTAAACTTCTTCAGGCAGTCTGGCCAATTGAGTTTATTGAAGGAGTTCTCAAATGAATTTCTGAGAATCTTGAAAAAAGTAAATTACTAACAAGTAGCCTCAAGTAGCAAATGTCACTCACAGAATTCACAAAAGTGATTGTCGAATCGACCGAGTTTTCTGAAAAGTCCCCGTAGCTAATGCCCTCCTTAATGACAGACATCTCAATGTTCTTCTCGTAGGAGAAGGCCCATTTCTTAATAAAATACACCACTTTATTGTCTGGCTTCACAAAGGGCTTCAGGGTAAAGTTGATACTGCCGTTCCTTCGCAAAGTCATGTAGGAGCAGTCATAGTCTCTCTCAAAGAACTCAACTAGATCGACATGGAGATCTGTGGAGTCGACAAACTTGTCCAATACTTCAGTCTCGGTATTCGTCAGAATTTGAAAGGATTCAAGGCAAAATCTAATTCTAGCATCATCGCATTTTTCTAATGGCATCACTGATTCTCAAGTGGCTGAGAGAAACGATGATTTTTCTTTAATGAATTTAGAATTTTCATAGTAAATCTTTGCAATGAATTACAACCTTTGCGATAGTTTTTCAAAAGTTTTTTTTCTTCATATAAAATTTAATAAAAGAGTTGATAAATTAGTTTTACAAAAGATCTCTAATCTCTGGATCTATGGTCCATTCAGGAAGGTCTTGCATGGGTAGAAAGTAATTCTCGAGTAATCTAGCTGTGACATCTTCGAGTCTGTTGGGAGACCACTTTGGGGAGTTGTCCTTGTCAATTAAGAGGGCTCGAACGCCTTCTTTGAAGTCGCTATTCTTCAAGGAGTTGACAGCTAGGCGAAATTCAATCTTTAGATTCTCTTCGAGACTTTTGCACTTTTTACCTTCGCACAATTGTCGATAGGTTATCTTGAAAAAAGGTTATTTAGAACTTGCATTTCAGAGAAATAAGAGAAAATTCAAAAATAATTAAGAATTCTAGGGCGAAGTTTTTGATTTTCTTTTACAAAGACTTGATCAAAGTGTCCAAGATTTTTCCAAGGTTCAGATATCTTTAAGAAATTGATTCGATAATAAATTTGATTATAAATGTCACCGCAAAACATAATTCTCGCAAAAGGAACATCTTTAAGGGTGTTCCAAAAAATTTAAAAAATGTTTATTTTAAATTATTTGTAAAAGATTTACGCATAAAAATGCCTTAATTAAATATTTTCTTGATAAAAACCAATTAGAATAAGATTCTCTCGAGAATAACTAGAGAAATTTTTTTATTAAAGGTGTTTAACTACTCTAAAGTAGTTGAGAGTCAGCAAGGATGATTTTTAAGAGCTGAGTAGATTCAATATCATACAAAAAAGGACTCCTTGTGGATCCTAGATCCCAGTAATACCTTCAACACGAGGTATAGACGCGTTTCGTCCTTTTGGGACTCATCAGTTCACCACCGGTACCGAGAACGGGTGCACACCAGAACGTTATCCCGGATATTCTCTCAAGGATAGAAACAAAGTTAGATAAGGCAAACGTTTGTATCCCAACGGGCCAATGATGATCAATAAAAACCCAAAAGTCAGTTATAATTGGCTTAGATCAACTTCAACATACTTTTAAAGATTGTGGTGACATTTTCTGAAGGTTCCTTATGCAAATCATGGCAAAGTCTGAATTCTCTTTCTCTAGTTTTTGAATAATCTTCTCAATAGCCGCAAAGTCGTGGTCAATTCGCTCAGTATCAAGGTCAAAGTGCTTTCCGATAAAATTCAAATTATCCTCTAGACTAAAGTTTGGCAAGTCTTTTGAGATGTATTTTTCGAGAATCTTGTGAACATTTTCATGTGCCATTTCATTAGAAGTTGACGAATCGAATTTGATGAGATCATTTTTCAAGTTTTCAAGCTGAAATTTCAATTAGAAAAAGGGTATTTTCATTACATTCTTACTGTCAATGTGATGAGTTGAAATGTGGGCATGCTTCAGGTCCGCTCCCTTCAAACGATGCCCAGTTAAGGCGAGGTAAAGGCCAAGGCCTTTATGCCGAATTCTCGGCAGGAAGTAGCCACTGCCGACATCGGGGAAAAGACCGATTAGAGTTTCTGGCATAGCAAAAATTGATCTTTCTGTGCTTATTCGGTATTTATTATGAATAGAGATACCAACTCCCCCTCCCATGACGATACCGTCAATGAGGGCGATGTAGGGCTTTTTGAATATTGAGATTAAATGATTTAGTTGGTATTCTTCGCGAAAGAATTGAGATCCTTTTTCGAACGGATCTTTGATTACGCTTTGAATGTCGCCTCCAGCGCAGAACCCCTTAGTACCAGATCCTTCTACAATCACGTGGGATATCTTGGAAAATTATTCATTATTATTTTCACTTTATCGTCTCTAGCCCAGGATGAAAGGACTGGATGGATCTGCTTGACCATGTCGAGATTCAAGGCATTGATAGCCTTGGGACGATTGAGTGTTATCACACCACACTTGTTGTTAACAGAAAATAGAACCGAGGAGAAATTTCTAGTAATTATATTCCCAAATAAAATCATGTTTTTCAACTATGTTTATTCAATTATTGTCAAAACAGATTTGAAAATATGCTAAAAATAAACTTGAAGAACTCTACGTGAATTCGAAAAAGTTTTTTTTGTCAAATTTGAAAAATTCATAAAGTAATCTATGGCCCATAGACTATGGATGCTTTAACATCAAAGACCTGGGAATTAAATGGATATGAACTACAGAGAACCCCGCAAAAGCTACACTCCTCAGACACTGAAGTCTCCATATGCCCTAGAAGTCTACAGAGTGAACTAATGTGTCCAATATGCTTGGATATATTGCGATCGACTATGACAACTAAGGAATGCCTTCATAGATTCTGCGCAGAGTGCATTGTCACAGCTCTACGTAGTGGTAATAAGGAATGTCCAACTTGCCGAAAGAAGCTCGTCTCCAAGAGATCCCTCCGGCAAGACCCTAACTTTGATGCCTTGATAAATAAAATATTTCCCTGTCGTGAAGAGTACGAAGCGCACCAGGAAAAGGTTTTGGCTAAGCTCAATAAGCAACACATGAACGCAGCCCTCACACTTTCTATTGAATCGAGCCTTTCTAATAATCTTTGTAAAAATAAACTCCGCTCCAATAATAATATCAGTAAATCGAATCAAAGCGACACAGCCAACCACAGTGAAGATGATTCAGTGAGTTCTAATCTTGTCATTAGAAAATAGAATCGGGTGCATTTTCATAGGCACCTCTTGAAAGTTATTTTTTGTTCAAAGATCAGATCCATTCTGGAAATATTTCTACCGAGCAGAGTGTTATTCAAATTAAGACGTCATGCTTCATTGAAATCTATAATATTAAATAATTCAATGATAAGAATTTCATTCTTGCGGAAAATGAAGCGTGAAAATTGGTTCCCTAATTAATACACAAACATGCATTTCATATGTGGTCTTGGTCACAAAAGTACAAGATTGGCAGAAATTGTAATCGATTAGAAGGTAGGAAAAAATTAGACTTTGTTAGATTATTTTTGGCATGAAAAAAATTCTGTATTCTCTGATAAAAATAGTTTATTTTTGAGTTATTTCTGTTTTCATTCTAATTAGTACAATAGGAATATTGTAATATCTTTATTACATCTTTTTCACCTCTATCTGAAAAATATATAAGATTATTCCTGATGTGGAATACAACCAGAGTTCTCATCGAAATTGTTTGTAAATATAAAAATCAAGGTTAACTACTCATAAGTACTACTTGTAAACTTGATCCAAGAGGAATATTTAAAAGAGTCATTTGTAGAAGCCTACAAAGCTAGCCCAGTGCCACCTAAGCTCGAATATGAAAGTTTATCAACAACAAGTTAGCATCACGATAACGAGTGGTTGAATATTTTATCAATAACATGACAGAGGGAGAGTACAGGTAGTCTGTGTCATTAATTTTGACATTATGCAATTCTAGATCGATTTGCGTAAATCATCCAGAGCCAGCAATAGTAACCCGGCTGAGATTGATGTCCTACTGAAGCCACAGTCGAGATCGCCGAATTTGGATAATGAAAATTCGCCTTCTCAGCTCTCGGATTCACAAAATTCTGCTGTTAAATATCTCAAAGTTCCAATTATCGCTACTGGTGAGTAATAGCCCCCTCCCCGTTTATCATAAATGTATATTGGACTCTAGTTTCTAAATGAGGTTGGAAATAGTATTCAATAATCTTGATTATTAAGGCGACCTGAATGATTCTCAAAAATGGCTGATACAACAAGATTATATAATCACTTTACAGAATATGAGAAAAATATGTTTTCAAGACATTTGGAAATATGTAGAAGAATATCTCATCTACATATTATTGTGTTTAAAACAACTAAATGGGTATTTCTCTCAAGTTTTCGTGGTAAATTAATTTTTTTCTCGTGGGCAATCGTTTCATAACTGGCGAGAGGTCCAGGGATAGTTCTCGACATATTTAAAGCCAGTAAAATGCAGAAGCATCGACACATTCCTTATTAGAAGTAACATTGCTAGGATTAAAGAACTCAATAGCTTGATTAAGAAAGAGTAGAATATGATCCAAGATAAATATTGATATTTGGTTCGATATCTAAAATTCGCATTTTCGGTGCTATAATCACCATAATATTCAATGAAGCTTAATTCCTAGTATATTCAATGAATTAGTAAGTTTCCAGTAAATTTCATGAACCTCCATTAAATTTACTGATTCATTGGATATACTGTACTAGGAAATTTTATGAATCTTATGTAAACAGTACAGCTGCTACTGAGTAGCATTCCAAATAGACTTTAACCCTGGTACACCCAGGTATATAAACAATGAACATTTTGTAATTATTACTTCAGAATAATGAGTGAGGTAAATACGAGAACAATATTTGTTTGAAGATTTTTTTGAAATTTTCCTTAGTTTAAAAGTCTAGAAAAATATTTCAACTTATTATGGGAGGAACAGAATAAAAATTGAAAGCAAAATTTAAGTTTTTTTAAACTCTTCAGGATTTATTTCTTTTATTTTTATTCTTTTCCTCCCATTATGAATTTCAAAGATTGATTTACAGAATTCTACAACAAAGTAGAAAATATTTTCAGAAATTTCAACTTAGTTTTCTCGGAGAACAGTGCTTTGAGGCAATTCGGATGTATAATATCTAAGTTATATCGGTTTTAAAAACATTAAAATTTGAATGACATTTTTATTGATAGCAAAACTTTAAATACTTGTACAATTATAGCTAGAGATAATTACACAAATCAAAATCTCATTCCTTTGTTTATAAAATGTGATACAATTTTGAGTTTT
>KL567004.1:0-11703 GCA_000715275.1 Gyrodactylus salaris
TAAATTTTTTTGATTTAAAGATGATCATCTTAAGATAAGTACAAAGTTGAAATTATTTCAAAATAATGCACTGTTCTCCGAGAAAACTGAGTTGAATTCTTTTTCTCAAAATTTCAAAAGAATCTTCAAATATTGTTCTCGAATTTACCTCACTTATTATTCTGAAGAAAAAAAGATTGACTTCTCGAGAGATAGCACATGAGATTGGCTATTTTCTATTTCTATTTTCTCATTCAGGACTTGAAAATAATATTTTCTTTGAGCCCTATTTCAATCTTGTATGTAATGACTCACGTTTCTTGTTATTCCCTCCATCCTCTTCGCTGTCATTATCCTTCCCCGGATTCTCCTCAGCAGATGTGGGCTTACATCGCGAGGCCTTGGTTGGACTCTGCTCTGTGCCTAATTGATTCTTAGGTTCCTCTAATTTCAGAGACTTTCTCGGCCTTCCTCGCTGTAAAAAAGAAAACCTTCAATAATCTACAAGGGGGGGGGTGATCCTTCGAAATACTAACACGCTGCTTGATGACTTCCACTTTCTCCTCTGGCCTGTCGTCTTTATCAGGTTCGTCTTCGACTTTAATTACTGAGTCATTCTTAAGGACGGATGACTCATCGTGTGTATGTTGGCTGGTATCCTTATTGGTGAATAGAGTTTAGAAAATATCAAAATTGAAAGAAATTCAGCCAATTAAATCGATCAGCCAATCAGATTATATATTTTACCAAGTGCAGATACGATGAGCGTAGAATAGACAGTTTACATATTAAAAATGATTGTTTTTTTGAATGGGTCATAGTAGAAAGCAGAAATTTCTTGTATCGAAGTTTCTAAAATTCTAACAAAACTTACCTGATCAAATGGAGACCAGCGTAAGGCATCAGGACTGAGTGCTATCCAGTTAATTGAACGCTTTTCATACTTGCTGCGTAGTTCCTCCAAGGTTTTCAGGTCAAACTTGAGACAAGGCCTTAAAAGATTAACAATTAAAGCGGGCATTAAAAAACATCTCTAAGAGAAAATTAGAGATAAATAGTCAAATGAATGTATCCCTCTTAGACCCCTTGGCATTTAGAAATCTAGAAAATGAGTAAAAACACAAAATCTAGGCATAGACTAACCGTTTTTCATTCTCATCAAGGTAAATGTAGCTAGCAAGATTCTGCAGAGTCGAGGAGACATCGTTGGGGTCGATTCCAGTCTTTTCGCAAATTTCATTAATTGTCAGAATGCCATCCGCCTTGAATAGGTAATCGATGACCTTTGACTTCCAATAAGACTCGTAGGATAGACGCCCAAGGGCTGATAATGGCTTCTCTGGCGACCCTGGATTGCCTTCAATGCGACTCAGCAAGTAGCCTAAATTTAAAACATTTATAGCCCACAAAATTCACGCCAAAAGAGTCCAAGTATTACACAAGGGATTAGCTAGAAATTAACCAACCAGAGGAAGGTTTTGGCGCCATGAAAGATAAACCATCTCTAGTTATTCTGAGTTGGAAAGGTAGCTTACTAAATTCTATAAGAAAGCGTCCGAATGAACTCTTCTGATACGGGGGTAGCACCATGATGCAGCTGAGGTTGTACTTTTGACTAGAATGCTTCTCTTTACTGAAATACCCGACCAAATGAAAGGCCTCATCTCGGTACACGGTGACAACGTAGAAGAGGAACGGCTCCACGTCGTAGTAGAGAGTCTTGTGGTCGAGGAAGAGCTTCGCTAGGAGACACAACTGCTGGCAGTACACCTTCGAGGTCTGGCCGTCCACTTCGAATACACTCACATTGTTATGGCGATATATTTCATGGCCGGGTGGGAAGAAGGTCGTGCAACGCTCCTTGAAAGATTGTTATGAACATTTGCAATGAATTGTAGTAAATGAATCAAGTTTGATTTTCTTTGGACAATGAACACAAAGTACACAAGGGGAGAAAAATTGGAAACTCACAACATGGCGTGTGAAAACTTCTCTTGACTTCATATATTTAAGGCAATTTTCGCATATATATAACAGACTCAGACGTGCATACTCAGAGGGGTAGGGAGCTGAATACCAGGTTTTTATAATGAAATGGCCCAATTGAATCGTTGGTGGGAATCTCTCCAGGCAAATCACATTCTTCTCTCCGGGCCTCTCAGTTTTGGGCATTGGATAAATCTTGATGGAGTTGATTTAGAACTTTTAGATAACCAATTTAAAACAATTTTCTCTATCTATCTTGATTTATAATCTAAGGAAGAGGATTAAAGTGTTCTCACGCTTTGAACCTGCTTTTGGATCATCTCAAAGAGATCTCTATCCTCCTTGTCGATATTCTCCATCAGGGGATTCTCAGATATGTCCAGGTCCTTCACTGGTGTTGGGGACTTGAGTGACAACTGTGGGGATTTGAGGGATTTTGCGGTGTTATTGGCGCCAAGGAGAGTCTTTCGGGGCAACTTTGGCGTGGAAATCGATTTACGTGAAGCTTGCTTAGCTCTCGCTGGCGCTGAGAAGTAATTGGGTCAACAATAGTTTTTTTATGAATCAAAAGTTTCTTACTATTTTCTCTAACAGGTCTCGGACGTTTTCTGGACGTTGATGGACAACTTTTCAAAGTTTTTATTTTATTCGGAGTATCCATACTTAAAATTGCTAAAATAAAAATTTGAGTATAGAATATATTGAATTTGATCCTCCTTGACCTCACACAAACGTTGACCCTTGATTCATTCTAGATCTGACTCATTTAAGGCGTGAAGTCTATGACTGAGAAAATGAAATTTGAAAAAAAACTCTTCAAAATAGCAACTTATCTATACAAAGAGATTGCATGTTTTCTTTAAAATATTGAAAAACTCTACAAGTCTCGGGTTAATGTTTGCAAATATTAATAGTTCCTAAACTAAACCTCGTCTGAATAACGTTACTTTAAATTTTTTTTTTCGCTTGAAAAAATATTATTTTTATACGTGTCATCTGACGAAAATCAGGATATTTTCACCTAATAATTCCTTTTAATAAGTTCAATATTAATCTTTGCCCTTATTTTGCATTTTAACTTTTCTAAGTAGCACACTACTCATAAACAGACATTCGCTGTCAGTAAATCACTGCCAAGAGTTGAGGTACATATTGGGAATTTATAATTTGCATTGGAAAAGACAAAAATTGAAGAGGTATTTTTAGAATAGGTTATTTCAATTCTAGGAAAGCACATTTTGAGAATATTCTCGGTATACTAATCCTTTTCGATGTCAAGTGAGTCGTCGTAAGGAGACTTTCTGTTCGAAACTTGTCTTGAAACACGGACCAAGAAGTTTAACATGTATGCAATGGGTCTATGAAACTCTATGGCGAAAAAAAAGTAGAAGATTGCTTCCATTGTGGTTTTAGTTTCGCATAAAAATCATATTTTTATGAATTTTTTGTCAAATTACCAGATGAATTTAATAAAAAATGTCTAGGGAACTCACTAACACCAGATGTGTCACTCTCTGGAATGTTGTCAGGCTTTTGGAAAAAGTTTGAAATTTTACTTTGAACCTTCTTTTCGTATTTCCCTTGAAACGATTCCATAATGTACTTCTTTTCTGCGTCAGTCAACAAATCATTATTTTGTGCTGTTAAGAGGGAATCTTTTGCGGTTTGACTCAAGGGAAATTGCGTATCAAAATAGCTATTCTCAGCATGGAAGCATGTTGGACATGCCCAGTTACCCTCTGGTATATCAACGAAAGAATCATTGATACAATTCATATGAAAGCCCCGATCACAAAAGTCGCAGAGGATGAAGTCCTCTCCATTCGTATTGGGACGCGAGGCGTTCTCCTCGCAGATTGAACACTTCTTACACTCGATGCAATGCCAAATTGAGTTCTTCACATTCTCAGTCATCTCTGGGGACATTTTGAGACAACTCGGATGCCCGCTGAGGCCACAATTCCAGCAGTTGATCATCATTTCTGGTTGATTAGTACGCTTATTTTCTGCAATGTCACCGAGACAGAAACTGCAGACTGGAATGACTGTGGCCATAGATTTTAACTTGAAATAAATAATTTTATTTACTCTTTTGGTTAGTTGAAATTTTTGGGAAGGAGCGACATCATCTGATAAGGTGGTCTCGGATACTTTACGAGTTTCCGATCTACGCTTAGCGTACGGTGACGACATTTATCTTGTCTTATCAATATGTCAAATGTCTTTTTTCTACTTTATAATTTGTAAAATTCAAATAACAAAACAAATCATTTAATCCTTAATTACATTTTATTTCGTAGTTGAGAGAGCTTAACACAAATTTATTTTTCGAAATGGTCAAATATGATAAAATACTCGTCGACAACTATCTGAATGAAAATATTCATCATTATATCAACAAAGATCTCGAAATGGTAGTTCATTCCTTAGAGGAACCAGAAAGTAAAGGAGAAACTATGCAGAAAATTAACAACATTGTTGATATCATTGAGTTTTGCCTAAAGAGAAATGAAAAAGTAGGCATTGCTATAACAAAATACATGAATAAATTTTACGTATCCAAAGTCGATTCCGAATCCTATGGCGAAAAGTTTGGTTTTGTCTGTGGGGATGAGATAGTCGAAATAAATGGCCTCATGTTGAGTCGAGTTGACTTTCACAGCCTCAAAAACATTTTTAGAAAACTATTGGTAAAAAACTACCGTTTCGTAGTAATCAAGAGGCCCTATACTAGTGTAGCTGTTTTAGCTAAAGATTCTCATAACATGATCGGACTGGAAATTTATGCAGGTTTAATTGTAGGAAGCTTTAAGGAGAGAAATAATTCATTTATTGAGAAGAGAATCGTAAAAATAAATAACAAGAATGTAACTGAATGCACAGATCTTGAAATTGCCTCAATCATTAGAGAAACAGAAGAAAAGGTTGAAATAAGCTACATGCAATCTGATATTTATTCTCTAATTTCACGGTAAGAGTCATATCTTATGAATTAAGGGTCAAAAGTCTTCCAGATGTAAAAGGCAAGAGAGAACTGTTGGAAATTTGAAATTGTAATTTCAACTATGTAGAAACAAAACTATAAAAGCTCATTTCTTAAAAATAATATTTTAATATTACACATTTAGTAAATGTCATTTACAACTCTGTAAGTTGAACTTGGAATTGAATCCCGTCTCTTTCGTAAGTCTCGAATCGAGACAAAATGATTCAAGTATTTCGTCTAGAGAAAGCATCAAGGTTACTCCACTTTCGATGCTTGATGTCAACCGTCCTAGATGACAAATATCTCGCTGAAGACGCTGCTTTTGGAGATGATTTTAGAGTTGTGGAGAGAGTCCTTCAAAACTGCCGTGCTGACCTAATTATCAAGAACGGCTTTGGAATTTCTAGAAGTGCTATTGAGAGGGACTTTTATCAAGGTAGATTTTGTTTAAACCAAAAGCTCCTATCTAAAAAGAGTCAACTAGTCCACGAAGGTGACATAATCGATTATCATATTATTAAAGAGCAGCTGAAGGAAGTGGTGGGGAAACGTATTAGAGTTGTATCCATTGTTCAGAATCAAGATAAATTTGAAACTCAACTCAGAGTCTGGAGGAAGATGAGAGTGCTGAATTAAAACAAACAAAAAATCTTTTTTTTTACTATAAAAACATGTCAGTGAAATAATCATCAATTTCGTCTTGATTTGACGGGCTGTGAGATTTTTCTGGTGGATAGCTTTTTATCGGTTCAATAATCGTTTCAAAAGACTTGTCATGTAACTTCTCTTCTGAGACCAGGACGATATCTTCTTTGGATTTTAGAGCAGACTTTTTAGCTGGCTTCTTCGCATTTTCATACCTAAAAGGGTTTAATTTTTTTTACAAAATATCAGAAAATTTTATCAAAAAAATAATCTCTTGGAATGATATTTTTTGCTCAACCTTGTCCAGAGAATCATTTCTTCATGCGGATTTAAAATGGAGAAAAATCGTTAATCATAAAAGGGGAAATCTTTTTTTAGGGGGGAGAATTCCTATTTTTCAGATTTAGGTTATTGAAGCTCGTTAAAGATTTGTTGAAGAATGAAAACTGTTGGCATAAATGCCAGTTTTGAAAGCCCAGTTAAGAATAAATTGTAAAGAAAAAAGAAGGGGATTAAAAATCAATATAAAAACCTTTTCGAAATAATAGATAAATGATAAATGCAAGAAAAAAATGACTCACTGCCTTTTGAAATTCAATTTAACCGAACAATCATGACAAAGTCGTATTTTGATAAGTGTACTCTTCTTGGCCTTCTTCTCAAGATAGGAAAAGTTCAATTCCCAACTGGCAAGCCTGTCTTGGGAGTCACAGGATACAGATCCACATGAGAATTGACCCTTTCCCGCAATAACTTCTTTGTCGGATCTCCATCGAATGCCAAACTTGCCAGTCTTGTAGTAGGACAAATCAATTATACCGTACTCTTTGAATAGTCTATCCCAATATCTCTTGGCCAGTCGCCGCTCCCTAAAGGAATTGTAAAATTATTTGTAAAATTTTTTTTGATGTCTCCTAAATTGTTGAATAAGAGCGTATGATCGATGAGGTGTCACTCAGAAGTAGACAAATTGCCTCAATAAATTTATAAAGAAAGATGATTTAATCAAAGATATAAACCTACCAAGAACTTAGCTCTATATCACCTTCGTCATCTGAATAGACTAATTTGTAATTATCTCTGATAACGTCCATGTCAGTTCTGAAAGTAGATTCATCTATTAAGAGGTCCTTTTTGACTCCTCCGTAAAATTCGAGATAATCATTTACCATCTTTTTGTGTCGATCATACTTGAGAGAGGGAGGTTAGGAAAGAGAGAAACTCACTGCATTGCCAGTCAGTGCACCAACGCCGTTCTTGATCGACGTATGTAGGAAGGGATTAGAGTTCTTTTTAAACGGCTTTTCGTACAAATCTTTTTCCTCATAAGCCTTTAATGGTACATCCAGCATTTGTTGGGATTTATTGAAGACAGATCCAGCCTCCGATTCATAGTCAGAAGCATACTCTTCGAGTTTACGCTAAATAGTTGTCATTTGATAAACGATAAAAATTTACTTTTGTCATTTAAAAATTCTGATCAGTATAAGCAACTTTTTCAAATATTCATGCTCACAAGTTGTTATAATGAATTCAGAATTGAACAAATGAAAAAAGAGGAAATACAAATTCAAGACAAAATATTCGAGTGTCTCTACAGCGAGAATAACCTCGATTGTACATCATTAGCATTTTTTATTCACGGGGTTGGGGAATCAAGTGAAATTTGGCAAGAACAATTCTTCCATCTAACATGCAAGTGCCAATTCAAAAATTGTTTTTGCAGTGAAAAAGCAAAATTTTGCTGCATTCAATTTCTTAGGACACGGAAAGAGTCGTTTAACTCAAGAATTCAACGTCAACTATTGTTCTGATGATGAAGAATACCTTAAATATTTCTCATTCTCCTCCTTCAGAAATGATGCACGTCTAATATTCGACAAATTGATCGAAAAGTTTTCTGATACTATCAAAGTGACTGTCGTCGGACATTCATATGGGTAAATTTTAATTTGGATTATATTCCAGTTGCTTCTTCGCACTAGACTTGGCCAAAAGGCGTCCCGAGAGAGTGACCAAATTGGTCATTTCAGCGCCGGGTTTCCCTGAAGCGATTTTAGCTGCTAGAAAGTCAAACTCTTACCCCATGTTTAACAACTTTTCAGAGTTCTATATGAGGCTTCCACTAATCTTTAGTTTTGTTCTTAGTCCAGTAATACTAAGGGTCTTCAAATAGTTGGTTTTAATTCTGTAAATTTTTAGCTCCTTGTTTTATTCTTTTGAGAGCCAACTCGAAGTGGCGCCAATTCACGTAATCCGGGCTGTCCTAATTGGCCAGGATGAAGGGGGTATTGAAGAGGACTTTATCAAAGGAATCATTCAACCGATAGTAATACTGCATGGAGAGAACGATAGGCTAATATCTCTTGCAGAGAATACACGAATGATGAAGAATTTGGACAAATCTGTCCTAAGAATCATAAAATCAGCAGGTCATTGCATGATGTTGGAGAATAGTCAAGAATTCAACAAGTTTATGTGATGAACGATTGAAGACTGAGAGTGAAGGGTGTCAAAAAGTGCAATTTGCAGCAAATATAGACTAATATTAATAAGATATTTATTGATTTTTTCTTTTTATTCTATCAGGTTTATTTTTCTTGCCAGCGTTTATTTTGGTAGAACGTTAAGTGGCGTGATTCTACTGGTATGACAGCCTGTAACCGCCATGGCACGATAACCGGGGTTAAGAATCTTCTTGAGGTTCTAAAAGAAAAATAAATTTAAAAGAATTTAAAATTTGTTTGAAAATAAATTTCTCAAATAAGAATGGTGCAAATTATTTAAATTTCACATCTACTTCCATAGAAAATTATCTCCAATGTTTTCCCACAAATCTACGACTCACAGTGTTAATTTCCTCAAGGGTCATTGTCTGAATGACCTTCTTCATGTCCTCCATCTTGTTAACGGAGCCTCCCTCAAGGTTATCAATAGTATTCTCTACAATTGCCTGATAGGGATTCACACTACCGTCACAATAGTCCAAGAGCAACTGGTTTTTGGCCTTGGCAAAGTCAGCCTCCGAGAGGCCGGATGCTGAGATGGCCTTGAGGCTCTTGACAATGGCGTTGAGCCGGGCGTTGGTCGCCTTTGCGCAGGAGCCCTTGAGAGAGAAGCCGAAGAGGCTGTGCTTCGAGTAGGGCTGGTAGAGGGCCTCCGCCTCGACTAGGCTGTCGTCAAAGTTCTCCGCACCCGCGGTCTTGCCGAGAACGGTGTCCTTGTGAATGCCGTAGAGGACACGCTTCGAGCCGAGAGCGCGGGAGGCGATCGCCAAGGCCAACATTTGCGAGGTGGAGTTCCTTCCGGAGGGGACGTAGTAGACAAGTTTCACGTAGACGTTTTGTTGATTGTGAATGTCCCTTCTGATGTCGTCTAAGATTTAATAATATATTTTTGTTATACTACTCAAAAGTAGGATATGACTGCAAGATAATTCGAAAAATGTGAGCCCTCATCAGTAGGTAAGTTAGGTACAGTTATAAATGAAAAGAGCCAAGCAAAAGAAAGAAGTCTGTTTCTTAAATTGTTGGGAAATTTCTCCTTTTTTCATTCGCAGTTTTACCTTTTCCCAAAAAAGGATTTGAATTTTAAAATGAACAAAAATATTTTATTGCAAGAACATCGTTTCTTCGAACTCTTAAAAACAGGCCTAAAAGAAAACTTTTAACTCGTACGTTTCCATTGAATAGACGAAAATAGAATCATGAACCAGGTAGATAATTGCTATCTTGATCAAGCAAAAGCTGATGACTCATCATGAATTTAGTGATTTTGACTGGAAAATTTAACATGTGTTATAAAATGTCTATTTATGAGTTTCAAAGCTGAGTCTAACTCTCTTCGGGTTCACACAAGAGGATATAATGGTAAAGGAGGGTTTGAATCTATTTAGCAAGTAATCTCGTCTCGAGCAGGGAGGTTACCGAATTCGAACCCAAGTCATAATTAATAAAAATTTTGATTTGGATGGCAACTAGGATTGTGATTTAAGCCATGATTCTATAAAACATAAAAGGACTTTTCATTGCACTATTTTGCGATTGAATTTATAATGACGAGCATATTTTTCACAAAAAAAAAACAGTTTTTATCTTAAATAAAGATATTGCATTTTACTAAAAGTAAATATTACTTACAGGTAGTCATGTTATTTTTTTGACGATAAATATGCTAAAATATGTTTTTGCATCTCATAAACCATTTTAGAAATTAGAGAAAGATCAAAGATACGCATTATTATCTTAGATTCTGTGACAAAAAGGTTAGATAATTTGATATCAAAATATGTTATTTCTGTGCTGCACTAATCACCCAAGTATCATTTTCACTTCAAACACATGGACAAAGTCCGTAATATAGTTTTGAACTTTGAAGACGATGGAATCCTCGTTTGGAGAGCTGATGTACAGTATTGCGATTTGGACAGGGATTTATTAAAATTTACGACTGCTCTCGAATTTGAAGAGGACACTGCTGGAGTTCAAGATTACCTCTTGAAATAAAATCAAAGAATGATACCGAAGCCTTAATACAAAGAGGGAATAAGAAGGTTTCTTTGCTGTATGATTGTCAGCCAACATTGGCATATATCGAAAGAAGTTTTTCCCATATGAGGGACTATCTAGGAGATGACAAGCCCTTCACACCAGAGAACTAGAAACATGGCATATTTCTTAATCAGAATGAAATTTCTAAAGATGCCTATTTGTGCCCTTTTTCAGAAAAAAATATAGAATCGATGTGTGTAAACTCACTGCCAACAAAAGTGTGTTGTGGGGCGACCTCGTTCACACTGCCAGAACTAATTTTGAGGTTATTCTTAAAGTCCCTCAACAAATCGAGAGAGTCCAAGGAGTCGCTCATGTTGGCAATGCCAATGGAGATGTTCGAGGAGTTGAACATGTTCTTGTGAAAGTGCATAACTTGCTCCTCAGTAAACGTCCCCACCTTGTCCATGGAGGAGTAGAGGGAACGGCCGAGCTTCGTTCCATCAGCGTGCACCCCAAACGCGGCCTCGTGGAGCAGTTCAGAGCAGAGGCCGTCAGCGTCGATTCTATTGAGAAACTCCACGTCATATGCCATTAGTTTGTTGGCGAGAGTCTTGAGCTCCCAAGGGTAATAGGCATTATCCGAGGCCATGTTGGAGATGAGCTCAGCCGCCCTTGGCACTAGGTTTGGGGCACAGTCAATTGTGTAGATCAGGTGCTCCTTTGTGCCAGTAACCCTGAATAATTCAAGTAATTACATCATAACCCCATAGACATTCTTTTTTTTAGGAAAAAATCGTAATAATCTTTATCATTATTATCATAGTCTTGAAGTCTATCCTAGGAAAAAAGAGTTATCGTCTTCCGATATAGAATTTTGCGACGGATTAAGAATCGATCTACAAATGAGTGCAGTAAATCAACAATCTTCTGACAGAAAACTTTAGAAAAAGATTTTTTAACTTCGTGTACCAATTTTTAGTAAAAATACTAGTTTAATATTTTAATTAATAATTAATTTTGATAATTCATAGCAAATATAATGTTAATTTCATTCAAAAAGTTTCTATAAAAAGTGTTTCCTTAAGCAAAGAAGAAAATTTGAGAGATTCACTGTTAAAAAACTGTAAGAAATCTATGGTATTGCTCTACAATTTCGTTTAAAGCATCAAAATCTTACTTTGCGTTACCTCCCATAAATTCGATATGACGATTCAAATTTACGGCAGTGTATTGATCAGAAGAGAGACCAAATGATCGTCGAATGAGATGAGAAAGACCGAGAGCGTTGGCTTCCTCATAAACTGGACCCCCGCGAACAACGAGAGCTACGCGCGAAATACCGTTTGAAATACTCGGTTTGTTGATTGAACAAATCTTGATGCCTTCCTCGGACACATCGGAGTGAACATTGGAGGTTTGTATCTTGGGCTGAGTGGCAAAACCTCTGCCGGAGACTTTAACCAACTTGGAGAACTAGAAATTAAAGAAGGGCGATTTACCTTTTGCATTACTAAAATCCAATTAAGTGGTCTTTTGAATTTAAACAAACAAGTCATGATTAGTGGCACAATTTAAATCTTTTAATGTGTAACTAATATAAATTGTCCAATCAGA
>JJOG01003822.1:0-13181 GCA_000715275.1 Gyrodactylus salaris
TGATAGACATAACATCCAGATTGAAATTACTATGAATCATAANATTTTTTGTGCAGCTTGCCGGTTGGCTCTCCGGCTTAGTGGATGTAGCACCGGTTGCAGGATTCCTTTTCAGAAACGTAATATTATCCCTAACAGGGATTACTATGGGCTTTGCAGATGAGGAGTTCGTTTTAAGTTTTTTTCCTTTCGGAACTTCTGCTGGAGCGGTCAATCCAATCTTCTGGGCCATAGTTAATGGGGGTCCAGCAGGTTGAGATGGAGGTTTAGGAGCAATTTTTGATTGTTGGAGTATTTTTCGAGAACCTTTCGGGTTTCGAAGCAATCTCCTCAAAAGGAATGTTTAATGATGTCAACTGAGCCATATTTGCAAGCGCTTTCTTGAAGTATTCGATTATAAAGGCTTTTGGGTGCTCGATAAGCATATTTTCAAAAGCACGTGGTATTTCAAACATCGCACCAAAATTATTTTCAAACTTTTCAAACTCAAGAGTAGTTATAGTTTATCACCAATATGAAAAAATGCTACTAAAATCATGTGGTAAGGATAGTTTCATTTTAACCCATCAGATGTAAGTCTACCGAAGCTTTCTGAGTGTATCATTAATGGTGGTGTGATTGCAGTTCCAACTGATACAATTTACGGGATTGCAGCTCACTACAAGAATGCTGACGCAATTAAAAGAATTTACAAGATCAAAGGTAGAGACTTCTCCAAGCCCTTGTCTATTGCAGTCTCCAAGATTTCATCCATTTCAGAAATCTGTACATTCCCAAAGGAGTTTGATAAGGTCTTTGGCGCTCTATATCCCGGCCAGGTCACTTTGATTTTGAGGAAGAATGCTAAGCTTTCTCATGAGATCGCTGCCCTTCACCCCGATAAGATCGGCATCAGGATTCCCAAGTCTGACTTTCTTCTCAATCTCATAAATGAATGCGCCAAAGCCAGTAATTCTGATGATTTCCCCATTGTTTTGACTTCAGCCAATAAAACTTCTCTAAAGTCCCCAGTTTGCGTAGATGATTTTGAAGATATCCACGATGAATTGGATTATGTCATTGATGAGGGAATAACTTCTAATGACAATCAAGGCTCAACTATTATAGATTTATCTAATCTTGATTCTAATCCACATGAACCTCGAACATTCTCTGTTGTAAGAAATGGAAGTGCTTATAAGCATACGATATCAATTCTAGAAAAGTACGGTTTTAGAATTTCCGAATGAAAGTTAATTAAAATTCATTTATTGCACAAGTGTGTAAATTATTATCACAATATATTTTCAAATCACTTCATACTTTTCGGTGGTGACTTGGGTTATCTTTTCAAACTTGATTGGTCCCTCAGCCTCCACCTCTATAATTTCTAGACCACAGTAGGATTTATTGCTATTAAAGTTGATACTAATGGGAAAGAAGGAGTCTTCGTCGAGGTTTCCTTTAATAGTAAACTCTAGGCTTCCAGTACTGGACTCTAAGTTGACAACGCTTATGTTCCAAAAGAGTCTCGTCTTTCGGCTATCTGTTGTGTACTCTCCATCGTGTTCACCCACAACAAGATTAGAAGATGAGCTAGAAGAAAAGAGTCTAAAAACTCGAATCGGAAAATCAAATATTAAGGCCTATTAAATGAGCTGTAAATTTTATATCTACACCTCTGCAATGATGAGTGAATATCCAAAATATAAATATATCTTGTCTAGAGCAAAACCAATGATTTATTATTTAATACTAGTAATTAATATTAATTAAAACTCACGGAATCGGTATTTCAATGCACAAGTCGGTAAATTCCAGATCACTAGTCTTCATCTCATACTCGACATTAACCTCGAAGCCATCATTGACTCTATTTGGCCAGCAGTTGATAGAGATGGGCAGATAATTTTCATCTTGAGTGGAGAATCTCCACTTTATCACTCCCACGTCAACATCCAAGGGATAAGGCTTTCCGTTAGCCTTGGCAACCAGCACAGATTTTTCTTGAAATAATTTTTTATCCATATTTGGATGGGTTTGCAGAGTAGCAGAGGGCCGCCAATCCTCCCCTTTGACCATATTCGCGGTATTAACCTTGATTAGTGCTTTGGCAAAGTTGGGATCATTACAGCGAACCTGAAGGATACCCTGGAGGTCGAAGCTATTTATTGAACCGTCACGCTTCGCAGAAATGTTCAACTTCTCATTAACAGTGAGCGAAAATGGAGAATCATTCAACTTTTGAAGATTAATTGTCTTTTGAACAGGGGTAGAGTCTTTGATGTAAACTGGCGCTGACAAAACCTTTTCACCCTCAGACTTTAATTGATCCACAAAAGTGTCAACATTACCAACATTCGACTTCATGCCCAATTGCATTCCCTTCTTGGCGAAACCCTTGCTGGAATTCTTGGCCATTGGTGAATGTCTTGTGGAGTAATCATCGTAAATGCTGTTTTCCTTTTCCGTCTTGCTACTAGTGATGGTTTGAACAGGGGTATAAGAGGTAGAGGAGAGTCCAGGGTTCTTGGCAGCAGCAAGACGGGCCATTTGAAGCTCTTTTGCTTTTCTTTTCATGTTCTCTTTTGCTTCACGTTCTTGAGATTCTCTCAGAGCTTCGAATATCTTTTCTTCGTGAGAGTCCATTTCAATAAAGGTTCTAATTTGTGAAATGTTGACATCTTCAGCGTAGCCTAGAGCGACAATTTCATCAAAAGCGAATAGAACCTGTAAGGCATTTTCGAGGATTTTCTTCTCAGTCATTCCTCCGCCGTATTCGGGAACGACACGTGCAAAAAGACGTAAAGTTTGTAGATCCTCGAGAATATTACTCGCTTTTGTGGTTATTAGAAGAAGGTAAAGTTTCTCAATGGGACGATAAACATATCTGACCGAATCAGTCTCTAGAAATGTATGTTGTTTGTCATTTGTAACGAGTTTTGAGAAAGTGGAAATTAAGCCCTCTATTCTTGATTTGGACATTTCAACAAATTGACGAGATATTAATGCTTTACCATCCTTTGTGCAAACACAAGCTGCTAGCAAAACCATAGCTCCAACAAAACTAAATTTGTATTTAGGTTTTATAATAAACAAACAAAATTCTTCAAAGTGATTATTATAAAACATTTGTTTTGTTAAACAGTATACTTTAATTACTAGATACTTGCAAGCATGCCTGTAAGTTCTCGATGCATTCCTACTTCATTTCAACCTTATCTATCTACTTTTTTTGTTTAGTTAGCTGTGGATTTACTTCATCCTACACCTTCAGATCAAAAGAGAAAGTGCAAGCTGAAGAGACTCGTCCAATATCCCAATTCATGTTTCATGGATGTAAAATGTCCTAGTAAGTTACCTTGAGACCTATTCTAATTACTATTTGTATTCATTGTTTCTTTTTAGATTGCTTTACAGTCAAAATCGTTTTCAGCAGAATTCAAATGTCTGTTCAATGCGAAAAATGCTCCAAGATTCTCTGCACATCCACTGGTGGCAAAACCAAGGTCAGTAATGGCTGCAGCTTCAGATACAGGGCTCGCTAATTTTGGAAATACAAACCTAATCCTTCGAAAATCATATTCAACTCTTTTCACTGCTTAATCAAGATCAATTTAACTAATCTAGATCGAACCGCGTCTATGTTATCGAGATAGAACGCGGTTCACCAGCTGATTTATTACCTAAAAACTATTACATTTAGTGTACTCCAGTATTCAAGTTGACCCTCAATCTCTCAATAATGTCCCAAATATCTTGAATCTTATTCTGCGTTAATATTGGGATATTTCTTATTCCTGATCCTCATCTTCCATCATAGCAATCACAAGTGGCTCTGCGAAAACTTTTAACCTAGACGCATTGAGTACATTTTATGAGACTCGTTTTAATGATTATTATTTTCATCTCATCCTACTAATGAGTAACAATTCTCTTAATTTGGATAAATATCGAATCTTATAATTTGACGACTCGTCAATGACGAGTGTCATTCGTTTTCATAATTATGTGAGACCATCAAGTTAATAAAAAAGCTATTCAGAGATTAAGGTTAGGCAGATAAGCGTGTTTCTAAAATTTACATCAGATTCTGATCATAATGAAACTACGAAATTGACAGCACTTTTCTCTAAGGTTTAAACTTAGCTATTTATCTCAACTTTCTGTCCAGTTAATGGGCGGATAATGGTGTTGGCGGATATCTTGATTCAAGCTTTCTTGAAGAAACCGAATATAATAAAAAAAATTTATTGATACTACTTAAAAGTAGAAGTACTCATTTTCGGTACTGCTGTATTGTATTATCGAAATTGAAATATTTTTACATCTAATTTTGAAGCAGAGACTAAATTTAGGAAATAATCTGATATTGTTCGTTGAATAGGTTGAATAATAAGCTTCTAAAGTGGTTCTAATTTCAAGTAGTCAAAAAAGGTAAGATTTTATTCAAAATTTCGGGAATTTACAATTGATCCTTGCCTAGGATTCCTAGGCAAATGTTGAATGGATGAATCTATTGTTATATCATCAAATGAGTTCAAAAATAATTTTATCATAATATTTCAGAGTAATATTCAATTAAATATTCTACAGTTTATCATAAATACACCTATTGCTTTTTTATGAGATCAAATGGTAAATCGAATGTTGTAAAAATAATTTTAACTAATAAGACCGAATAGCAAAATAAACCTATCACTGGTTTCTGAAAAACGATGAAAGAACTCATTTCAAGACATTATTGAATAACAAGTTAATTAAACTCTTTTCGGACAAATAATGTCATTTTAAACACAGAGTGAATAAAAACAAAATAATCGTATGATATGAGGTTAATGTTAGACTTGCAAAACAAAATAGAATTCTTTGATATTAACGTAAATTGGCCATAATTCCTTGAATCTATAAAATAAAGGTTGCTCACAAGTAGTACATTAACTTTAATTACAATTATCTGGCTGATATCGCGAAAGTGGCGAGACAAAATTGTCAATTAAAAAGAAATGACCTGTACTAAATTAAAGTGAATGAAATTTGTGAAAAAAGTCACACACCTCACGGCTATATATCAGGTGGCCTAAACTGCTAAAGTGTCAATATTAAAAATCTAAAATTAAGAACATTTAACCAAGTCTAAGGCCTTAAAGTGAAAGAAAAAACGTTTATCAATAGCAAAACAAATTGAAAAAAACTGCCAAAAAGTTATAATTCTAGAAATTTAATTCGGAATGAGTTATTTGAACTTGATTTCTTTGCATGCATTGCAAAGTCTACATATCATTCAAGAATACATTCACATAGAATATGATTGTGTGTATGCAACCATCTCTAATTTGATTGGTTGCCCAAAAGACATTCAAGTTTTTATAAAGAGCAACTCTTTCACAACTTGATTAAGTAAAAAACCAAACAGGCCATTCACAATTATGCTACCAGAAGCCTTGTTCATCAATCTCCTGGTGATGATTAACTTAATATCAATCAACTCCCAATCAGTCAATAATATTCCTTATGAACTTGACGATGATTCCAAGGAGGACGTGGCACACCTCTATTGCGGAAGTGACCTTAGACGTAAAGTAATTAAAGTATGCCGGCCGAAACAGCACAAGAGTATCGTCTCTGGTAAGTAGAAGGAAACAACTATTTAAACTAATACATTAAAAATACCAGTATACCTACTTATGAGTACATTGATATTTTAGCATCCTACTTTGAAGACATGGACGAATGCGAATTGGCAACGTTAAGAAAGGGGTTCACCTTGGAGACAAAGTGCTGCTGTGAGGGTTGCACAGAGATGGAAATTCGTAATTTCTGCCACAACGAACACAACAAGCCCACGATGAATACGTTTGTCAATACATATCAAAAGTTGTACAAGCTCATTACAAGGGCGATCCTACAACCTGACTTTCAATTCCGTTCGAGATGAAGGCGGTTTTCATGAAATCATATACCCAAATGTCTATCACAAGAGACTAATATCATCGAGAGTCCGATTATTTTATTACATTTTTGCATAGAATTAATAAAGAAAGAATTTAATCAAATAAAAAATTTCTCTCTTGCCCATTACAGAACGAATCTCTTGTTCATGCAATCTGTGGTTTCTGTTGAAAGGTTAGACTGAGCATTGTGCATTGGATAACTCAGACGACAGCTTTGCCAGTTTTTGTCCATTTCCCCCGCTGAGATCAAGTTTTTTTTTTCATCTAAAGTAAATTATTTCCCATGAGAAAACCCCTCTTTGAGGATGAATCATTTATAATGTGTGATACAAATTAGTAAGATCAAACTTTTACTTATTCTATGACTGTATTCCATTTCTTTAAACAATGTCATTAGAGGCTCTATATTTAGTCTGAGGATGACTAACCAATTTTAAACATTTTAGGCAAGATAACAAAAACTTCAATGAAAATCAATTTGTAGTAATGCGCATTAATAGTAAAAATGATATGAATGAAATGTGTTCAATTATATAATCTCGTGGGAATGACTAATCACCTCCTCCTCTCATTGGATGAGATGAACATGTCTTTGTCAACTCATGGCTAATATGACACTACAACTCATTTCAAGTTCATTAGGAAGTAAAGCTCGGTCTGTGTAAGTTCTCCTTGTATGCATTTTATGTAGTGTGTTTTGATATCAAAAGAATGAATAATAATAATCTTGACCTTAGAAAGTCTTGATGTATAAAGTTTATGATTCTTTTTAATTAAGTATCTTTTCCCCCTTGATAAATCATACACTTTGAAATAATTACATTTTCCTTGTTAGAGCAAAAATTTCATTTTGGAGTATCAATTGTACTTTTGTGAATCGAGATTTTCGCCATTTTTGAAAGATGATCAGAAACTGCTGCAGAAAAGAAGTGAGTCATTATCTAACTTTGAAATTCTGATTAATATGATTTCAATGAAATGGTCAAACAATATTTCACTGCTTTACTGATACTTTGGAAAGAGAAGCAAACAATGAAATTGTGTAGTTGATAAGGGTACATTCATAGCGAAGAGTGTTTCTATCTTGCAAGAATACATTTCTTATTGCGCAATTTCAAAAATTTATTTAAAAGCTTTTATCCGTTAATAGAACTTTTCACGCAACCTGTTAAATAATTATTTTCTTTTAATCATACTTTATTTGTTCCCCATGAAATCCCACTAGTCCCCGAAAAGTTTTCTACTTGTAAGTTGAATGGTTAAAAACTTGTTCATTAAAAGAGAAAATAAACCCTTAAGCAAATCTCTACTGAAATTCCTGCATTGCATGTTTAAGAAATAAGCCAATTTTATTTCTATAGAAAAACGTTAATTTCTAAGGAAGCTTTATTTTTGGCATTCCTCAAGAACGCTTCTATAACAATACACAATGCTTAATTAGCTATGCAATATACGTTGCGTAATACTTGTTGATATTAATCAGAAGGGTTATCTTCATCTCTTAGCTCATTCATAATGCAGGCCTAATAAAGTTAAGTACACATGAATGTGGTAATAAATTTTACCAACTAGAAAATTATGCAATAAAGTTGCTTTTTATTCCACGAGACGCCCTGTGGGTGAGACTTTGACTCATCGCTTCATGCGTCAAAAATCCAAAATTGCAATTTTAGAATATTTCTACTTGATAAACGCCATTAGTTATGGAATGGGAAACTCAATTTTGGCTATAGGGAAATTTGAATCAAGAAAATTCTCAGCTCCCTGATTCATGTACGAGAGATGCTCACCTCACCACATAATAGCCTCCATGTTTCAATTTCTAAGAAAAGAGGAATTGATACTAGCAAGTAGCTTGTGCTATTGGGACCGTTTCATATAAATCTATCGATCCAACCGTAATCAACCGTTATATCGAGTAAAATAATTCAGTACAAGAGAATATTAAATGGAATTAAACAGAGAAACGGGTTTATAACACTTCCGGTTATAATGCACTCATTTTTGGATTATTTAAACCCTATATTTACATAACATCTCATAAAGTTAACACAAACCTCAGTTCATCTACACTATTAAAATCTATTTTTTCTATATAAAAATTATAAGAAACAGATAACCATCCCACACAAACTCTAGCAAACATTGACCTCCATTCCCCTTTGTGTAACTGTACAAGATTTAGGTTCAAGGGAATATTGCGCAGATGATATTTAAGGTGACACAGTCTAAGACTTGCAATGAAAGAGATACAATTTAACTTTAAGGTTGGTCCCGCTCATTGAGAATGGCGCTCAAACTTTGAGAGAAGAAATAATTTCATTGAAATAAACTTACGATAAATTAATTTGTGAAACCGCTTCACTTTGAAAATGTCTGACAAGCTCTTGCCCGTCTTCTCATTCACGATCAATATCAGCGCGGAGATGATCCCAATGGCATAAGCTGAAATTTGATAGGAGATTGCCCATAGGAAAAATATGGGTTTATCGATTTCTTCTTGACACTCGTGGCTCTGACTTATTCCCATCTTTGTGAGGCATTTATTCGAATCGTACATTGAGAGTTGATAAATCTTGTCATCGGCTTTTGGCCTCTGTACGCTCTCATACAAGTCGGTGATGATTACCGTCAACCGCATAGACACAGTAAGGAGAGTGTAAATTACCATTTTGAACAGCATCCTCTTCATGCTTGTAATCTGACCTGCCTCCTTGAGATTTCTCCCAACATTTATTATCCCTGAGAAGCCTTTGAGGATGAATATTAGCCCAACTACTAACGGCATAGCATCGAGTATGAGGATTTGTGAAAGGCGTAGAGCCAGGCTCTCCCTGGTGTGCTGGCATATTCCAGTCAATTCGTTCGCTTCAATCTGATGGAAGATCAACGATAGCAGAGAGGATATCCCAGCCACTGCCCAGGTTATCCCGTGAAATAGGAAGCTAATCTTTTGTATTCCCTCTGGCGCCCATTTCTTCGAAGCGGATAGGAACCAGGAGATTCCCAGGGCTATCCACCAGAAGTTTCCGCTAGTCTGCATAAAGCTCATTATTATGAATATTATCGTGCACTTTGATGTCTCAAGACCTTCGACTATCAAGAAGGAAAAGGGTCCTTCAGTGTCGAGAAGATTTCCCACCTTACAGCCCACATTCTCGTATCCTAGAATAGGCCGAATAAGGCTGGCGAAGGAGTAGAAAAAGTAGCAAATATTGACATGGACTATTGGTCGCATTGGGTAATCAAAGCGTTGCACATTTATGAGAAATATGAAGAAGGCGAAGAGATTAGTTAGAATGCATACTATCGACAGGCAGGTTATGAAAATGTTGGCAATATTCTTCTCTTCGTTGCTATAGTAGACTGTTGTGTTACAGCCGTAAACGCACTTTGTAACCTTGCTATTCACTTCGGAGAGAGAAATCCGTTTTTGAGCAATACTACACTCTCGCGACTCCTTCGGTGGCAGGATGATTCTATTCTCGATTCGGATCCTCTGGATCAGATCATCTGAAGACTTTTCCTTGAAGCCTTGTGTCTTTTTGATCTTGTCCAACTCATAAGTCTGGGGTTTTATGCACATGACAGAGTCTGTGAACCGGCCGCACTTTAAGTCGACTGGCCATGACAGTTTGAACTTGATCATCAAGGGTTCACATAGGGCCTGGATGTGTAAACAAAAACTCTGACAAGGTTCAAGAACTTGGAACTCTTCACTATTACTCGTACACATGGGAAAGTAAACAGTGCATAGGAAGAAGGATAGATATTCTGAGCATGTTGTCTTAATTAAATGCTGATAATCAGTTATTCTGTGATAGGCTTCCTCTTGAGTCTTGAGGCCAACTAGGTTTGGCATTGAGGTAAAGTTGTAGCGGCCATTTGAGCATTGTCCGGTCTTGATCAGTTCACACTTTCTGTGTGTATCGTCTTGGAAAAAGTCAGCTCTTACGAGGTTCCCTGTGAATATTATTAGGATGAATCGATTCAGTAGCCTCATTGCAATACTGGCACTGGGTTATGAGAATTTGTATTTTTAATATTTGAAAAGGTGAATTGTCATTGGCTGATTGATTCTATTGGTAGAAATGAATAGTCCAATGAATAGTAGTATATGTTGCCAATGCCTCTTCTACTGTATGATGAAGAGCACTTTTTGTGTAGTTAATAATGGTGACTATGAAAAATGGGTCTTAGTCATTCCTTCACCTAATTTTGTTTGTAATAAAATTGATTCTATATTTTATTACCATGTATTTTAAGCACACGTTGTATCAGTGATGCATTCATTTAAAATTGGGCATAAAAAGTGAGATAAATGTGTTTAATGCGATTTTATAGACTTCTAATGTACTACATTAGCAGTGACAAAACTATGAAATCAAACACGCCACTTTCTAAATCCCTTGGAAATAAATGCATTATCTGATTTTGAGACATTTTTTATGAAGTAAGGAAAGGAGTTACATTAAATAGAGGGAGTATACAAGAGGTATTTACACACACTATGTAAAAACAATAGAGAAATTGTTTAAATGCCGACAAGCTTGGATCATAAAGACTTTCAATTCCTCCTCAGAAGTTCCTCAAACCCATCACGATCTGAGGAATTCCTCGAACCATATGCTGTTATCTTCGTACAGACAATTGGATAGTCTATATAACCTCTCGCTTTGTGAGGAATAACTGTTTTTCTATTTGTACAATGTACATTGTACATGCATTAGATCTAAAACAGATCATTTTCACTATTATTTGTATCCCCCGAAATTGTAAATATCCCAAAATTTGTGCTCATTCAGAAACTTTTTTAATGAATGCTTTTTCAAAGAAAAAAATTCTCAAAAAGTAGGTTAAATTGTCGGCACAGGATATGATCCTCGTTTACAAAATTTGTCGTTTCATAATCAATGGTCAAGAAATCTTCTTGAGGCTTGATGATCCCGACCCATAATGGATGGAGTCCGCTCGTCACTATTATAAAAAAGTAGAGCATTATGAATCATGTGTCATGATCTATCAGTTATGCTTACAATAACCTGTTATTGATTGAAGCTAGAATATTCTACGGTAACGATGGAGGTATGGCGTAGAGAATTGCTCACACAATATTATTTCTCACATGGCGTGGGTTCCCTCCTCGAAACGAATTCAATTTTTCAAACCCTCCTCCCTCATTGATAGATCATGAGTCATAATGCAAAAAGGTGCAGTATCTTTTAAAAGAGCAAATGCATTCATTTTTCTGAGCCCAATAGAATAAATATAACTGTATTTTAAGTGATTCTAAAGGTTACGTACGAAGCTCAGCGAATAAAGAAGTGCAATTGTTGGCCCTAATCATAATTCATGAGACTGATTGCTCGAGATTTTTTTCTCTCAAAAAGCAGTGCTCTAATAAACAGTAAAACGTTTGAGCTATCTAGACTTGATAAGCATTTCTATCCTATTATGAAATCCTACTTTTTCCACAATAGAGCCTGAAAAGACGTATTTTTGTAAATTATTCTTGTAAAGTTTAATGTGCTATTAAAATTTAGCATTTTTTTCAGATATTATCAAATCAATAATCTGACAGAAGTAAAATGGGACCCAAAATACGAATATTCGAGGTGAGTTATCCAAATATTCCATTCCATTTAAATTATAAACAGTATTAAAATATTATTAACACTACTCACGAGTAACATCATATATATATATATATATATATTCATTTTGTATATCAACCATATTTTTGGCAATTACAAATTCATCTAATTTGATGGTTCCAAATCAGAACAACCACAGTATTCTTAATAGTCAGTTTGACACTCTTAACGGTCTCTTTGGAGTCTATTTTTTAAACTTTTAGTGAATTAATAGAATTTTAATTAGCGTATATAAGGTTTCAGATTGGTTTTGGTTTTCAAATTTTGAAAAAAAGTCTTTAATCATGAAATTTCTGGGATTAAAAATCATCTTACTATTACAATCTGTTGATCTAGTCTATCCAATATTAACGTTGTAAGATATTTGAAAATGTAGAGGATTGAGCTTAGATATTACAAGAAAATCTATATTCTCCAATCAAAGAAATCAGATCATATTGTTTTAAAGTAGAAATGTAGAATACTTTCAAGATTACGCGACAAACATTGTATGACATTCGGATTTGTGTTATTTTTCACTTGAATTAAGTCAAACATTGCCAACTTTTATTGCTTAAAAAATAACACAGATGAAAATCATATTATGGAGTAAATATGGGAATAGCATCATTTTGAAGACAATTTAAAAAAATTAGGGTTATTATCGTTTTCTATAGGAGGGTATAATAATTTCACTGACACATATAGGACACACCATGTATTTAATCCTTAATTCAAGGAGTAGAAACATTTTTTCAATGCATCTATAGCAGGGATAGAAATTGTTATCGAAAGCTATAGGATAGGCCAATATATCTTGTTGGACAATATAAGTTTAGAAAAATCTTTTCAGAGACAGATCTAAACACCTTTGGTCGTCACCTCTTTTTACGATGGCTCTTGAATTGACTTTAGCAGATTCAAGGTGTTTAATGTCACAGAAAATGAAGAGTATATAGTAGATTTTTTTCTACCCAGATCAAAACTGGGCCGAATTCGCGTTTCAAGTGTGCAGATTTGGAAACTTGACATCGAATATAGCAGAATCTGCCAAGTCTGGATTAATGGAATCAATACAGCTTCATCCGTTTAGCTACATATATGTGTATGACAATAATTCCACGATTTCTTTGTTAATAGATCAGAGGAATTGGTCATAAATATTGAAAAATCTACAGATTATTTCAAAGATTTTTTGAACATGGATCCAATATTGATGATTATGTCGACAGTCATTTCAAAGTAGAAGGTGTGAAAAAAAATCTACAATATAATCTTCATTTTCTGTGACATTAAACACCTTGAATCTGCTAAAGTCAATATATGTCGTATATATTTTGATAAGAAAATTCTTATAAACTTATATTGTCCAACTAGATATATTGGTCTATCCTATAGCTTTCGATAACAATTTCTATCCCTGCTATAGATGCATTGAAAATATGTTTCTACTCCTTGAATTAAGAATTAAATACATGGTGTGTCCTATATGTGTCAGTTAAATTATTATACCTCCTATAGAAAACGATAATAACCCTCAACTAAAATAACTTTTTATATGATTTTCAAACTGTTTTTAGGAAATGGACTATTTGAGACCTAAGAAATGGACTAA
>JJOG01003823.1:0-44116 GCA_000715275.1 Gyrodactylus salaris
CTATTTTATGATGAATATAGTTCCCTATTGTATGATAGACTTGACTTGACTTTGAACCTGATTGTGCTGACGAGTATTTTCTTTTTGCAGATGCTATGAAGACGGGGGAGGAGAGTTGACAAGTGAGTTTTGTATGAGATGATGATCTATGTTCCCTATTGGCATGAACAAAGAGTTGATTTGAAGCCTATTCTGATAGTTAATGCAATAATCTTGATAGGCCTTAGATAACAAAGCCGGGAAGTAATTCGTGGAAGAGAAGAGGCGAAAAGGACAGAGGACGGTTCCACATGGCTCGGTCCTAACAAGTGGGAAGAATACGAGTTCTAGTGCTAGTTCTCCTGCTTCTTCTTCTCTTGATAACCGTTCTCAAGCTATTCAGGTGCTAAATCAGTATAGATAAGAGTTGATATGAAAATCTGAGTACTGTTTCATGTATATCTCACTTCTTTGCTCGTACCAACAATGACGCTCCTTCACCTGTTTTTCTACCATGTTTTATACCATGTTCTGACGAGGTTAGTATGTTCTCGTTTCTGCTAAATATTAATTCTTTTCCAGATCTTTTCGATTTACATGGTTATATTCATCTTCTCATTTTTCTCGTCAGTTTAATTATTTTTCAAACAAAACGTCTCATTGGTGTTTAAGGCCATGTAGCACCTCATTCATTACCACGAACTCACAAGAAGAGAACGATTTTCATTTATAAATATTCTCGTTGTATCCGTTCAATAAAAATGTTCATTTTAATTAAATGTTTTATTATTTCATTCATTTTCTGCCAAAGCATGTCATAGGGTTGTACTCGCAAGGTTCCAGATAATCTCTCTTAATCATTTCAGGATATCTTCTCACCTATAATGTTAAGAATTTTATTCTTACTTGATTTTCTAGGTCTTCCAATCTTCTCTTGTTAGCACTCGCTAAAATTAAAGCACCGATCAAGATTAAAATGTTTGCTGCTAAGAACCTCATAATTTTTTTCTATTTTATCTCATCCCATTGTTCTTTTATACTCTTGAATTGCGTGGGTGTTCATGTCGATACATCGCAATCCTAAAAATTCTACTTATTTTCAAATAATCTACCTCAAATGCTAGCAGATTTTACAATTTATTTTGATTACGAGACCAAATTTTGTAAAAACAACTTGGTGACCGTTTTCAATTAACGTAAAAATACGGTTAATTATCATATAACTAAAATCATATTTTGTTCCCAATAACAATATATCAATAAGATTCATGAAAATCAGTAAACTAAATGTAACACTTATTTATGTACAATCTTTGGTACATTTTCAATATATGATGTCGAGGAAACGTTTCCCGATCCGTATCCCCATTATCATAAACATGATCTAAGAGAGAAAGATACTCTTGAATATGTCGAATATTATATAACAGCTTGTTCTCAGATCCGTGAAATAGTGTCAGTATTTTTACATTTGACTTAGTTAGCACTATTGTCCCCATGTGATTAGAATAATACATGGTGCGTAAATAGCCAAGTTAATCTAATGGAAAAAGTCATACAAATTATTTAATCGGTTAAAAATATTACTTAAATCAATTATGACAGCTTCATTAAATTTGAACATTAAATTAAAATACTTGTTCGTTATACTCGTAAGTAATCACATTCTCGATTATTAAAATTGAATTTTCTCTCAAGAATTCATTAGCTATTATTTCCCTGCCTCAATAATTCTCATCGATGTGGAGAATTACTTTGATTTCATCCATATTTTTTGCTTATTCATGTGTGAATATTTCCCATGCTATATCTCAATCCAACAGAATTTATTTATGTTTGCTAGAATAATAAAATAAACATGTCTCTTGACCAAATTCAAATATTTCAGTTAACAAGACAAGCCCAAGATGGATGATGGGGCCTTTCGAAAATTGATGTGAGTTGCTGTTAATTATTTGTGGATATGGTCTTGAAGCATCTTGAAAATGATAAATGTTTTTCTTCATGATTTGTTAGCCATAATCCTTCCATCATCGAGTACTCTTATAATTTGTTGATTTAAATCATCAATTGTGTAAATCATTTGACAGGGTAAATATTTAATTAGAATATGAGCAAAACCCTTTCTCTTAAACATTAGCTCTCTCTCTCTCTTGAATTTGATTTCAATCTCTTCTCTTTGCATGTCACTCTATGAATACCTTTATTTTCTTAAACTATTGCTTAACTTCTCTCTTGAGTTGGCTTGAATCTGAAAAGAAGTACTATAACATCTGAGCTCAAAAATTAAATCTACAAACAGATGAAATGATTAATAACCGTTATTTCAATTGGAAAATTCTTTGAAAAACATATTTTTTATATATAAGCTTAAAATAGGTCGTATATATTATCCTTTCTTTCGAGTCTTTTACATCGCATTCGTAGTCAATTGTCAAATAAGATATCCATCAGCAGACCAGATTTTAAAATAAGCTTTAGAAAAATGATTTATCACTTTAATTCCTGAATTGAAAGACTCTTTGTTTCAGAAAGTTTCTCTTGATTTTATCTATGCTTAGGATCAAAAAATCTTTTGTATTCTGCTGATTTTTTTACTCGATCAAAATTTAAAAAACACGATACTTGCAATGTTTTCAATCTACATAACCTTCAGTCAGCCCTTTTTAAGGATAAATCAATATTCTCTGTGCAAATTTTTCAGACTTGTTCCAACATTTCACTCTTCTAAAGATTCTTCTTGTAGTATAAATCAATAACATTTCCAACATGTGCATAACAAAAATCCCTTTTTATCATTTTTCTCACTAAAAAAAGACTAATTTGATCAATTTTACCGGTGGAATATTATTGAATCAATGAAAAAATAAATATATTCTTTAAGTAAAAAGACAAAGTATCACATAGAAAATAGCCGTTTTTTCTTTTAGCTGAATTTGTTACTTCCAATGAGTTTACTGTTAAATTATATTGATTCTTTTTTAGGGTAAGATTTTATATACAAAATTCATGATATAAATCACGGGTTAAATTAGCGTGGAGCAGAAGGTAGGGAGTTGGGGGGGGGATGGTGCGGTTAGGATAGATGAACTCATGTCGAGTCCTTTTGGTAAATGAGGTTCTGACTTTGGTTATCTTTCACTTGTTGCATTTTCATGTCAATATGCAGGTTCCTATCCTTATTCTGACTAGCGTCCAATAGGAATAGATAAATGAATAGATTTCCAACTGTACAAAACAACGCCGCCATTCCAGCAAAAAACCATAGGCAATTCAATGGTCCCAGTAAGCTAGAGCAAATCATGACATTGACGTCAGTATATGCAGCGTAGATGCTCTGACACTTGCCCATTGGGCTCATCATCTTTGGCCCGAAGCGTTTCACCATCTTGAAGGCCTCTTCACCAGATGTCTGTCCAATAGTTTTATCGTACAACTCTTCTAGGCTCTTGACCAACTTTTCTCGGTCCGATAGTAGGTTCTTGAAGCCTTTAATACTCTCTAGGATACGATTTGCCAGCGGTCCCGCTCTGGGTCTTTTATTGATCTCAATTATTGAAATGTTAATCTCCAAAATGATATTGTTCAATTCATTGACATTTTCCTTCAGATCATTAAAGTTTCTCTCCATGCCAGTCTTGTCGGATGCGATATACTGCGAGAGGTTGTAATGACTCTTTTGGAGTTCATCCCACGTCAAGTTTCTGGAGGGCTCGATAATTTCGAAAAATGTCGGCGAAATAATCTCATTGATGTCAACATCGGTCTTGTAGACTTGCCCAAGACTGGATTCCTGCTCAGGGTCTAGATATTCGTCAATTTTGAGTTCCCTTATGGTCTTACTGAGAATCTTTCTACCTTCACTGAGTATTCTGTTGGTCATTTTTGGATCATAAACGCTAGTGTAGTTGTAATTGTCTATGGCATTTAAAGCGGCCAATATCCCAATGTTATTCTTGCATCCAATCGAGACCCCTCCTATGATATCTCTGACCCTAGGTAGTGGTTCATCAGACTGTTCCTTGGCTAGTTCTTCAATCTTTGGCCAAGCGTAGTCAAGTAGTTTGTTCATTTCAATATCGAAAACTGACTTTTGCTCATCTTCACTTTTAACCATTGACCTTTCAAAGTCCATGTACCGACAGCCCTCTGTATAGATTAGGCTACCGGCCAGGAATAAAAGACAAGAATATATCAGCATTATACATACAAAAGCGAAGCATAGGCATGACAACGCCTTGAGCGTCTTTCTCTGTGTTATCGAGACCCGAATTGAACTCGCGTAGTACAGGTAGATATGAAACATGATAAACAGCCCACTGATTAATACTAGAATCCAAAAGATGACATTAAATCCGAGGATTATCTGTGGATACTTGGCCAACAAGGTCTGTGCCTCGGCTATTCCCATGACCATCTTTTCAAGAATAGCCTTTCTATTCTCTTTAATCTTAATGCCAATACTGGCAAAGTTCTTTACCACCGAATTTCTCACCTCGTCCGGGACATTGACAATTTCATTTAGCTCGTTAATACTCTTCATTCTTTGTTCCTCTTGTATCTGATTCGCTTTTTCCTTTTGACCCTCAAGATCTTCCTTTACAAGTTGTTCGTAGATGAACTTGAAGCTATTCGGCAACACGTCCATTGCCGGTTTAACCTTGATATCGTGAAGGATCTTATCGAAGGCCCTCTTACAATCTTCCTCGCATATCTTTGGCATGATCATGCCAACAGTTTTTCCCCAAAGTCGTTTATTCTTCTCCAAGTCCTTGACTTTTTCGTTGTAGTCACGTTTGAGTTTTATCAAGTTGGCAATCTTCTCCCGAAACGCAATATTCATATCAATCAACATTGTTGCATCACTAGATAGAATATCGGTGCCCATGTGATTTTCCAGCTTCTCACCAAACTCTATCGATGACTTTTTCTGCATCAAATTTGTCGCCGCGATCAGCTCCTGTATCACCGGTTCAAGATCGTTATACGTGTTGTTAAGGAAGTTGTCCATGTAATAAATCAGATTGGCGCTAGCACTAACCGCCCTTGGGATGATGGCGTTGCCTTGACTGAATAAATGATGAATATTCGGCTCACTATAATTCTCTCCGTTAACCTTCATTTCAGTCGAAAGGTTAACATGCAACTCTGAAGTCGTTATGAAACCAAAGATTCCCGAAATTATTGTGAAGAACGTCGATAAGAGAAGGGTCATTAGGACGAATTTATTGAAGCAAGACTGAGTCTTGAGCTTTGTACGCGATTCGTAGAAATAATCTGATGCCCGGAAGAATTTCTTGAAGAATCTAGAATTCTTCAAGTATCTTTTGACAGCATTTTCCGATCTAACCTCGCTCTCTTCTTCTGTTGCCTTTTCAAGGTTCTCCTCTTGATAGCGGTATTTCCAGATGAATCCAATTGTCACCAAAATGGATATGATCCAGATCAGAGCTGATATTATACCCACAATGTAACCTCCGGATTGTAATAAATTGATTACATGCTCCTTTGATAGATAGACGACATTTTCATTGTTTAAAGAAAGGGTTGAGGAATTTGAGAAGAAACTGGTCCTTTTCAAGACATTTATAATGATACCTCCATCGAGATAATACTTGGCTGAGTTAGCCACCACCTTTGGTAAATCATAGAATAGGTCCATTTACGGACGAACCTTGAAATTGTCTTTCATTAAAGCCGTAATCTTTGACTATCTTTGAATATCTCTTGAATACTCTTTGTCTCTCTCTCAAGAACATTTTATAATGAATGAAGAGATTTCTCTCAAGGAATTGTATTCGTTCATCTCCTCTCGACCAATGAAAAGTGTTCAATGAAATTTATTTTTGCTAATCTTTGATTATTCATCATTTCATACTATATTTCTATCTCTACATCATTTTTTATATTTTCAATTTAAAGAGACTATTCTATCCCTCATTGTGTATATGATGAGGAATCGATAAGATCAATTCTCTTCATGACTAATTTGTAAATCAACTGCGTAATGTAGATTATTTCATCTTCAAATTCCGAATTATTACATAATAATTGAGAGTGTTCTTTTATTTATTTTAAATCGATCACATTTCAAAGAACACAATAATGTTAATAAATGACCCGAGAGAATGCTTCTTTGAATATATTGCAATCGAAAGCTGTCAAAATTGCAACTTATTGATTTTCCATGGTGGTTGGAAGACGACCTTCCACTAATCGATAGACATTTGGGAGTTTTCTGTGTTTAGATGTCACATCAGGCGCTTTAGACACTACATTGCTTTAAAGCAGGTTTCAATTATGAATCCTATTACGTAATGTATTGTAAGGATTTCCTCGCAACATGAAATGATCACTTCTCATGTTGATGTGTTTTTTATTTTGTCTATAAAACTTATGCTCATATATTAAACATTTATTATGTTAACGTTATTTGTTGATTGAATAATTATTGATGAAATCGATAGATTTCATTCTAGATAAAATTAGGATTATTACGTACGCTGAAAATGCGTAGTTATTTTTCTATGAAGAAAAATGAGGACATATAGCCTTTGAGATATTTCTTGAAAGCGAAAATAATTATTTGGTCGACCTGTTATTTATATAGAATATCCAAAATAGTTTATTCTAGACTGAGAGAAACTATGCAAATATTTGTCCCTTTTATGCTACCTTGTTTGAATAAATATATTATTTTCAAAGTTAATTTTTTCCTTTTTCGAATTTCTAGAATTCCCCACTCAAGCAGCCAGACGTGAATTCGAAATAGAGAATGTCTACTCTCCCTCGAGGATAGACTCAAAGGTGGGGCGTTGTTCTTATCAAGAAATTCAAAGATGCAACTCAAAAGATGTGAGTCTTTTTATTTTGAATCTTCAAATAAAACGTAGATTACGTACATAGAAATTAATTATTCTATATACAACTAGTTAGTATTTTTGTGTTAAAAATTCCCTTTCATTTTTTTTCATTACGAGAATAAACCCATGAGTAGGGTTACGAGAAAAAGGCATTATTTTACAAAAATTAAGCATCAAGAATTTTTGATAAACTAACATATCCTGTGAGCAACATCAGGATCATCCGTTCCATTAAAAGTGTACTACTTATAAGTGGATTTATGAAAGATCGACTTTTCGAGGCAACATCGCATTTTTCCCAAAAAAACCTATGTTGTTCTCTGACAGTGGCGAAATCTTCCATTCGAGCCTATTATTGGCAGGTTAATGACCTCAATTGGAGGAACTGGGATTTGTTTTGCTATTGGCAAAACTGAGTCAAAAGAAGCGAATGTCTCCTCTTTATCTCGAGACAGGAATTTCCTTCAAATATTAAGAAATATACCGATGTATGATGCGCAAAATTTACTTGTCCGCCCATATTTTTTGCAAGTGATAAACTGTACATCTAATCGATTAATATTACCCTGCCTACTCCCATTCATTTATATTGAAATGTGATATCTCTTCTCTGCTTCGAGTCTTGTCGAATCCAAGACTTACAAAATGCCTCTAATTTGCATTCTTGCATGAGATGATAAATTGCATTAGACAATAAATATTAATTTTGTGGACAATTTGATAAACGATATCACTGCCTGTTTCTAAATCACAATCTTGATCATATCAATGTTATATGATCTTCATCTCGTATTCTTTTGGGAATCTAAATTTTCCTCAGATGGGAATTCTTTCCAACTGGTTTTCCAAAAAATCATTCATCATGATTCGTTGGATATTCCAGTCGTTTCATCAAGTCGGGAAAATGTACAACAATATAGGTGGAATTATTGTAACGCAATAATCTTCGTATATAAACCAGTTTACTTGGAAAGACTCTGAACCGACTTTCTCAATACATAATATGTATTACATAATCAAATTATATTGACATTGTTACTTGTCAGTAGTATGTTAAACAACAGATATAAAATCACATGGAATTTAATCTTATAGCATCGGGGTATTTTTCAATCATGGGATAGATCGAATTTTGCAATTTTTTTGAAAAAATTCTTATTAAAATGAACCAACTGCATATATTCGAAATTATAATGATTAATAGATTGATAACATCTCGTGTTGAGCTCAATTCATCCAACTAGCTTCAACTAGGTTAATGAAATCCCCCGGGAGCGTTTTTTCATTGAATTCATGAAACTAATACATAGTCCATCTAGTATGAAAAATCGATTTTATTCTCACTCAAACTTTATTCTTTTGCGTGTCTGCCCTGTGCATTTACAGAAATAATTATTCAATATTCGGCGTTCCCGCACGACTACTTCTGAGTGTTATTAGGGAAATATTGATTACAGAAATTCATCTTTATTACAAAACAGAAAAGATTAAGTTCCTAAAATTGACGTTTTCTAATAATAATTCCTGACCTTTTTGTGTACTCTTGTGACTGTTGAACATCTTTGATAGGGTTCCACTTCTCTTGTAATTTTCTCTGTCCTTTTATAGGGTTTCTTATTAGAATTTCTTTATATGAAACTCGAAATATGTGTCAACTAGGTTTCAAGTTTCAAATTCTTGGCAATTTATTCACTGTTACAAGCTGAGAAGAAATGGATACAATTAATTATTCAGTTAAAAGTCGAATAATCAAAAATATTATATTTAAATTATAAAATCTAATTAACAGAATCGCTTCATTTTTCATTAAGAACTTTGAAAAGAAACACCAATGATATAATGGTCATTGTGAGAAATATCCCGATTACATTCATCAAGTATGCCATATGGCCTTGGCGTCTAGCCCTTTTATAATTGTCCACGCTAATGTATCTTTCACTGTCTGAAAAGGTTTCATTGTCGTTAATCTTTTGAATGTAGTTATTGCGCAAAGTCTGATAACTTTGTAATGAATAATGCAGTGCAATCACCCCGAAAAGAATGTTCATAAATATTGTCACAATAATTGACATGATAAAATACGTTATCCTATGCTCGTCAGTGACCTTGACGAGTTCTATTACTTCTTCGTTAGATCCTTGTTCATTGTCTTCCATTGGAGTAGGGGGCAAATATTGAATTTCTTCGCTTGGTGAGAAGTCATAGAAATATTTCATCCTCTCTGAGCATTCTCATTGGAAGCTAGCCCTTGTTATCTCTTTCGTTGAGAATTTGTAATTAATTCACATGAGACTGTATCAACAACAGTTGTATTTGTTCCAGTTGTAATCCGCCCTACTATAAACGAGCACAATATGACATCTTGAAGATATTTCTATTATCTCATAGTTTTAACTTGGCGTGATTTTAGTTGCTGATAAAACTAGGTTAATTAAACTGTGACTTTTTCAGTAAACTTTTTAATAACCACGAACCCTTAAATTCGATAAACATATTTTATTTAGTAATGTTACTTGAAAGTAGTAAATATACTTTTTTTTCTATTTGATAAGTACAGTACTGTAGTACTTATAACAGGTTACATTAATGATGAGGGAAAATATTTTGTGTCTCTTTCTATGATAAACATGAGTAAGACGTTGGCTATTTTATCATGTTTTGAATTCTGAATGATCAATCTCTTCTGGAATGAATGATTTCTTAAATGATTCTGTAATAAGAAATTCTTAACCTCTGAATGGAACGATTTCTAGTTTAATCAATCAAGGTTAAATTCAGGTACTTTCAATCACAATAGTCGTAATAAAATCTAAGCTTCGTTTATCATTCTGGAAAATAGAAAAAGTAATTTAAAAATAACCCGTGATATAAATTACAAGTATTCACGTGGTTACTTATAAGTAGTTATGTTTTATTTATTTTATGGATGGATGGAACTTATTTTGTAAAATTAATTTACTTGTAATTAATCAAAATTCTATGTTGTTTTATTATTTTATACTAGAAAATTAATATCTTTATTTTTAGATCAACTTCAAAGAAATACCAACTATGCAACACCCCCATTTGAAGGTTATTCTTACATCAGCAAGAAATAGAAGTAAGTGTGCATTTAATTCTCATTTTCTTTTAAAACGAATAATCCTCAATTATTGTGCTCTATTTCTTTAAAGTACTTTTACTAAATTCCTGTTTTTTTTCTATGAATCAAGGAAGAAAGAGAGTATGCAGAGTTATGGGAGAGATCTCACTAAAAGATCTTTCTTGAGTTTGTACTCTAAATATGACTTTTTCCCATATGTAGATAGGAATGCCTTGATTTATATTCTATTGATTAGGAAATTTATCTGAACAATGGCCATGTTTAAAAGTGTAATTTTTTACAACAAATTCAGGAACATGATTGTAAATAGGCTTCTGTAAACCTCATTTCAGAAACAAGATCATTCTTCAAAAGTCTAAATATCTTTTGTTATATATTTTTATCAATATTTTTCTCTTAATTGGGGCATTCAAAATAGCTGATAACAAAATGTGTGTGTTTGTGTATAAAGCCTAGAGATTATAAAACACCAATTTTTCCTACATAAAAAAGCCTTCTTGAAGAACCAAGAAGATAACCAAGAATTTCCAACTGTAGAGATTTATAAATAAACAGGTGGAACATAATCTCGTAAAATTATGATATTTCTCACTAGAACCTAGTATTTTTTCAAACTTGGGACTAAACATTACTTTCTGTAAATATTACCAAGTAAATTCCTAGTAATTGATCGCGAATTCCAACTTGAAAGTCATTTCCAACAGATTAATCTTTTTCCCTAATAATTTGAATTGGACATCAAAAAGAAAATTTCCACTTGTCAAAAATACGATTCTCCATTTGCGACTACATCTTTGAAAAAGTTTGATAAATTGCGCAATATTCATTAGAAATGTTTGGTTCATTTTTTCTGCTTCTCATCTGTGCAACTTTTAAATCCGAATGGGAGATCCCAGTTTTGAGACAAGATTTGTCGGTAACATGTAATACTCTCTTAATCTTTGGATTTAGAGAAGAAAGAAAAAAACTTGAAATTAACTGTCACGATATTCATTTTTATCTCGCTACTATTCATTATGCATGATTTCTTAAAATTTGTTATAATAATCCCAATAATTGCGTGATCCAGTCCATTATAACCCCCTTCCCATTTATCTAGCTGAGATTTTCTATGAAATATTCATACTTTTCATCTGCCCAACTCTTGAATTGAGATCAGAAGAAAAATGCGAGAGATAGCGTTTCCAAGTGTTGAATGCTCTTTTATGTTATTCTAGTATTCTAGTTTTTGTGCCAAATTAAGCCTCTCTAAAATGATTGTATTATTAATGATGAAAAATAATTTCAATCTTCTGATAAAATAATCACTGTACACACCACAAAATTTCATTCAAGTCATAATCTATTAGAATTAACTATTTGTGCAAGAGAAAAATCATGCCTTAGATACATCACCTTAGGATAGGGAGATATCCAAATTTGCTTATTTTTGCCTCATCAAATTATTATTTTGACATGCTGAGACCTTAGTGAAGAGAATAATAAAAACCCATAATAACCTAGTGTAAACTTAGTACAGGGGGTTGTATAAATACTATAAAAGGAATAGTTTGGTTTTGTTTAATTGAAACAATAATCGAATAAACATTCGAGCTTCTTATGAAGAGAAAGTGTGTGTATTTGTGACTTGTTTACTGCGCATTTATATTCTCAAGACTATCCTCATACCTTCTCGAATGTTTACACCTAAGAATGGGGTTGTCTCGGAAAATACTTAAAAACTATCTCTTTCAACAAGACCTATTTTATGGTTATTTCAAGTGGAAACATTAACAAATCCTTGGTTGCATTGTCGACTGTATTTGGGCCATTTTTATGATACCAAAATGAAAAATTTAGATCAGTGTGATATTTATCCAAAGAAAGGAAATCAAATGTAATTATTATTCATTTGTGATCAAATGATTTTGAACAGGAAATTAATAATTGAGTTTTAAACTAATGTTGCTTAAGAAATATTCTTCTGTCTGCGCAAAGGAAAATATTTCTCTCTAATCTCTGTGTGTCTCTTGAATGTGAAAGTTTTTCCTTGAGAAAAATATTAAATTCAAATATGATTCTTGACAATTGTTAATCGTTCAGAGGAATAAAATAATCAATTTCTTGCTTGATAATCAAATTTATTTATTTCATATCATACTTGACTAGATCCCATGTTTTCTAAATAGACAAATTCTCATCCCTCAGAAGCTTATTTAGGGGAATTATAAGGTTTTTTTGAGGAAGTAAAAAACAAGATTCCTCAATTTTTAAAGTAGGATTCATCGTTGAGGAACATGAAGTTGAAACTTCATTATGATTCTGCTTTTGAAATCAAGTTTATAATTTCAATCTTATTTTGGCTAGCATCTTTTTATTTTAGATTCTAATCAGTACATCTGTCTCCAAGTATTTTTGAATACTAGAATAATTAAGATCCATTCTAGATCAGAAAAATGATCATACTTCTTTGAGAATACTTTGAAAAAAAGATATTCAATAATCTCCTTCAAATCTTTCTCTACACAGTTGAGAAATTAATTTTCCTTAATATTTATTAAAGATTTTTATCAGCAAGTGTATAATTATTCCCTTTTTAATCAATATTTATTAGCATCACTATTCGATATTTACAATTGTCCTTATAGATATTTTTGAAAGGAAGAGAAATGTGAATATCGAGAGAGTGAAAAAACTATAATATGATAGAAAATCCCCATTTTATTGTTTTTGAATTAATTAATTCTACCATCTCTCTTTTGATATTGATCCCAAATAATAATCTCTACTCTGATCTCAAATGTTAATAAAAATCCTCTTTCCCTACTCTTTAGGCATCAGGGCAGTAAGAATTTGTTATGCTTACCGAGGAATTTGTATTATTAATCAATTACTGTCAATTTAAACAAAATCTAATGTTAAAAACTTTTCCGAGATTTGCAAGCTATTCGAATATTTACCAATAATATTCGGTTTCGACTGGTTAATAGTAACTGAAAATAATTAAATTTCATAATCTTCATAGGTGAAGAATGGATCCACAACGAACATGATTCGATTGCTCTTATCACGATCTGAAAATGAAAGATTATAAGTGAGTTGATAATTAAATATCTGATCGTTTTAAAATATTGACGGATTAGAAAATCAGATCAACACAATTGAAAATGCACTGATTCGTTTAAAATTTACCCATATCAGGAAATCATGTGGTTATGTTGAAGCTACTGAATTACTTCTTTTTTCAATATCATGCAAAACTCATTTAATTAAGAGTCTAAAATCGATTAAAAAACTGTTCAAAGATTTGATGAACTTTCTCGAAATTTTTTCTTTTCAATCTGAAGCATTAAAGACACCTTGATGTCTCTAAACACAATGTTACAAATTAATGTGTATTATCAAATTCTTGGACAAGCAATAATCTTTCCATCTTTCATATAAAAATATTTTGGCCATAAAAAGATGTTAAACAGTGTTTTTATAGGATCTCTGCCTTATATTCCTCCTGAAAGCACTTGGAATCCCATGTAATATCCCTCTTTAGTAGACAACTAACCTAATTATTCATAGACAATAGATTGGCGCTACAAAAATAATATCACACGATTTGAAATGTTCATTAGGAAGAGAACTTATTAGATAGATTAGTGAATTCCAATTTACAGGTACACTAAACTCTCCATGTCAATCAATATTTAAAGTTGGTTAGAATAACAGAAGCTTAAGTGAAAACTTAAAAAAGGAGGATTGGCGAGTAGAATGCAATTTATATTTGATGAGAAAATAGGAGGAGTATAAATTTTTGTCAGTAATACTCTTGTTTCTCTGACAACTGTGAATAACCCTTTTGGACTTATATAAACAAAAATTAATATTCCGTCTTTTCCTCATTTTCGATGTTTAACCCTCCTAGGCCCATGCATGGAAAAACTTTAAATTTTGAGGCAAATTCAGAAGAAATTTTTGTCTTTAACATTTTTCCAAAAAATTCTCCTTTAAAAGTTACGAAAAGATCTTATAGCAGTTTCTAGATTTAATAAAATTCAAATTATTTCCGCGCACAAATTTCAAACAGCTGTATTTTCGAAACCTATTATTGAGATGAAATGTTACTGTGGGCCTAGGAGGGTTAAGAAAGATTTTTTTCGGAAACAATAAACTGTTTTTCTTAAAAGTCAAATTCCATTACACCTTATCCTGCTCTATTCGAGTCAAGATGTGGAGGGAATTTGATAACCAAGTAATCTCATAGACATGACCAAAATTCAAAATTTCTTTCTGATCGTACACTGTCCCCAGGAGTGTAAGTAAAAAGTTCAAGTAACATACACTTTAAAAGTACCAAGAGCAAGTTCTTATAACTGAACGCACTTCTAATCACCAAAGCGTCAATCACCCACGTAAAGACTTGTGCACATTTACTGAAGAATATATGCTCGCCATTCGAGAGACAGTCAAGTTTGGGCACTTGTAAAATGAAGCCATAACAATGACAACGTTTACCTAAAGATCGGTACCAGCCGGAAGTTGGTTTCAGTTACACTTGATTAGAAAACATAATTCCACTCTTTTAGGATCACGCCCAATTGTTACAAGATTTTCTTTCAGGATGGGAATTTAATTAGGAAAATAAACAATCACAATTGGTAACATCAACAGAGAACTGTTATGATGGAATTGAGTTATCCAAAAGCTTTGACATTCCTCTCGAAAATTAGGCATAAGAGAATTTCCGTAAAATTTAAATTTTTTCAATTTATATTCTGTTCACTAGAGTTTTCATTTCTCTCTTACCTATTATCTGGAAATAGAACTCTCATTTCTATCTAAAGCATACAGCATAGACATTATTTGAATAGCTTCAAAATTTAAATTATTATTCAAAAAATATCCGCTTAGACATCTATGATGACTGAACATTGTTTTAAAGCCATGTTTTAGACAACTCCATGTTATCAAAGAATATAGTCATTTCGAAAATACCCTGAAATAACTAGTTGATAATTATTATACAATAAAACGGTTACTTATATAGGTTGTGGTTATCAAGATATGATTTTGTCTGAGAGGAATACACTAAAATTGTCGATATGACCCCTCTTTAGAGGTAATTATTACTGGGGGAAATAAAAAAGAAAGTATTATTAACTGCTGCTTTTTATCCTCAAATCTCTATTTCCCTTAAACACGCTGTATATTATGGTCACTTATGCTATATAAACCCTATAAACAAAGGAATTTTGTATTCAAGTGGTACACAGACTTGCACACAAAATACATATTCATGAGTCATCAATTGAGAGGATATAAAAATAAGACTCTCTCATATGTGTATTACTTGGTGATGAATATACCCTACTTTTTTTGAACTCCATTTGTCTAATATAGAAACAGGTGATTATGCAATGACTTTTGAGGTTTTCCTTAGAGCGTGACGAGTTTTCTTACAAGCTTTGTTTATTGTAAAATTTATCAGATTTTGGCGTCCCTTGTAATTGGGTATTTCGTTTGACCTTTTACTTAATCAGCGTATCTAGTGTGATTAAATAATTGAAATCTGCCTCAGGATAGCTATTTCGACTATCTCTCATTAAAATGCAATCATTTTTCTTGGCCTATAGTCACAATACACATGAGAGATGAATTAGTAGGTCAGGTCGATTAACGTATTACCCAGTCAATCCCTTAGAAATTTTTTATTCGAGCAACTTTTTTTAACACGTAGAAAGAATTTGTATGGACACTATTTTTTCCATCTCACGTAACACTACGCGTGTGACAGCTTTTGACACATTTTCACATTACTCCTTTGTTCAAAATTATTTTTTTGAATAAAAGTATATTTTTAAACAAAAGGAAAATAATGTTAGCAACTCCCAACGGAGTCTTGAATATTGGAATTGTTTAAACTATGCTCAATTTATTTATTTTGTTGGATTCGATCAGAAATCTACAATTGAAAAGTTTACTTGAAAAGATTATGTACTTTCTTGGGTCAAAGAATATTTTCTTGTTGTTACTTTCATTTGCTTCTAAGAACTCAACCTTACATATACTTGAGATATGTTTTTATAGAATCATTCAAGTCTTGATGATTATTTTCTAGAACGAAATTTGCAACAATCAGTTACTTGCTTCAATCACTAGTCTCTCAACTGTAATTCCGGAACAGCGTAGATACATTGTTAAAATAATCATTTCTAAAATTCGTTCCAAAAGTTCACTTTTGATTCTTGGATGACTAAGGTAAAGATCCCAAGCTTTTTTCCAGAGCTATGAACTCTATTTAAAATAACAGCAAGGGATCACAAAATCAAATTACACGTTGGGGAATGCAATTAAATATTAAGAAATAATAGTAATTTATTTATCTACGTATTAATAATCAAATTTCATTGAAATAATAAATGTAATGACTTATCGTGAGATGAAATACTATTTCATTCAATTTCAGCCAATAAGGTGAATGCTTCACTCTCATTGGCTGTTTTCACGTGATTCAATTAAGACACATATATTTATGATAAAAAATACTCACATTAATAATCTCCTTAAGACATCCAACATCAATGCTCGCCATGTCGGTTTTGAATCTCTCAAGATTATGATTGACCATCTTTAGAGAGGAGTTATAACTCGTCATCATGATCCTATTGATATCTCTCCCCATTATCATTCTGCTCAGTCATGTCCTTTCAGCGAATAACTTTGAGCTGCTACCAATTGAGGCAATGTGTGTTTCCAAGTGCTTTTCGGAATTTACCAAATCAGTGAGTCAATTTTTGTTTGAATATTACATAACTATTGCATTCAAATTTGTAAGCTGATAAATGGGTTTCAGACAGTTTTCCTATTTCCAATCGCTACTTTTTGAATGAGTCAGAATCGAAAAACTCATTTCTAAAAAAGTTAACGATATTTTACTCTTAATAATGGCAATTTAAGAGCCATGGATTCTTATGAATAATTTAATAGAATACAATATCTATCGCCTGTTGATTGCCCATCTTTTGTGTGGAGAGGAAATAATTAAAAATTTATTAACTTTTTTCTACGGTTTTCTCTTGAAATTTCATTTGACCTCTCGTGACCTTTCTGTGACTCTCTGACATTAAACTCATAAAATATCCAACGCAGGCCTTTTTCATTTTATTGTTCACACATTCACCTTGGAGACAAATGCATGTGAAAAATTTTCTTCAACTCAGAAAGTCTATCCTTTGATGATTTCAAAGCCCGTACGAAAAATCAATTTTCATCTCAAGTCACTTTTTTTAATGATTTAGTGAAAAATTAGCAAAAACACTTTTTATGTAGGCTTGCAAATGATTAAAAATTGGCCACGTGTCTATGTAGAGTGAAATGCATTGCTTGTGTGAATTACAACATGTAACGTTCGCTGATTTTTTGTATCTTTCTGGTTTGGTCATTGGTAACATCTATCACTCAACAGTGTGTTTTATATATTACTTAACGATAAAAACTAATAGTATAACTCTCACCTCTCATACACACACAATAGAGTATTAATAATGAGTTATTTATTATTTATTACAATAAAATTACCAGCAGCTTCTCTTGCAATGAAGAAAGTTGAAGCTATTTTACACACGAGCTATTCCCAAAGGACCTTACTTGAATGCTTAAGTACCACTGAGACAATATGATGGCTGCTTTTTTATTGAAAAAAATATGTTAAAATTTTTCAAAATACGTAGAAAAATTCTCTCTGTATCTTAAGAGTTATATTTAAAAAAAATTCTCTCATATCTATTTCTGCCTAGATCATAAAATGTAATAAGCAATTGTGAACGAAGTGTAGACAATTTCATCAGTAGATCAGGCTTCTTCTGGTTATTTTTATCCAAAAATGTGAGGATTCTCAAGATATTCAGTGAATCTTTCTCTAGCTTAAACGATCAATTTAGTCTATTTTTCCCCTCCAATAGACAATGTTGTTCCTAGTTTATTGATCACTGTTGATTTTTGTGTTTGAATTTAATCAAAGTCTCTTTGTTTTTTAATGCAGATGAAAAAAATTGTCCAAAGACTTAACGTCTAGTGTATTTACTTTTAAATTGTCTGCTAATAGACAAGTGGTTCCTTTTGATCTGTAAAACGCCTTTTAAAATTACATCAAATAACTTTCTTGTCAAGATTCTCACATTATTTCATGTGAGGTCATAGAATAAAGTTTTCTGCTTCTTCTGTATTGCTAAGATTACTAATTTCGATTCTCCCAGAATTCCTTCTCTCTACAAATTAAGCATACTGTGTTTATTAAAAAGAGTGTAAATTACATCATTGGCAAGCGAGAAAAAGAATGTAACACTATTTTGTATCGAATTACAAATGAGTCATTTTTCTCTCTCTCCAAATAAATGAGTCTAATGATAATCTTTTGCAGAAATAACTAGACTCTTATTTAACAAGATTAGATAAACTTTTTCTTTCTTTTCCCTCGAATATATTACTATTTTTAAGGAAATAATAAAAAAAGTATATTTCTGACTGTATTCCCACAAATGTATTACTTAAGAGTGAATCACGCCACTAAGTGGTTCCCGCTTGAAACCATTATTGTTTTAAAATATACACTTTTTTCTTCATTCCGGTGGCTAACTAAAACAACTATAGGTGATAAAAAAAACCATAATGATTCACTTAAAATTTGTGCGTAGAGACTCTCAGAGACTTGTTCATAACAGTAATAAAGAGAAAATTCGCTTGCATTACACGACATTTAGAGAAGGGTTGATAATTTATTTATTTAAAAAATTACAATTTATTTTCTCTTTCAATGAAATGTAGTAACAAGTTGTAGAAAGTATAATTACTTTGTAGAGAGAAACTGAAAATAGGTTAGAAAGATGGTAGTCTTTCATCTTTGAATTTTCTTCCGCCTAAGATGTAATAAAGATGAATTCGCTCATTATTTCCAACATTGGTAGAAGTATGCAATTTGAGTGAGTGTTCATCATCATTGCCTATCTAGTTTTGAAGAATAGATTTCAAGGTGTTTTTACATTCAATATAAATAATAATAATAAAGACTGAAATTCCTGCTTATCAAGTAGGTGCTAGATATCTCTTTTTAATTAATCACATTGAGGTAGCGGTGATTCTGACCCGAAAAGAAGTTATATACGGTTGTTAGAATGATGGGTATAGAATCTATGTGATTATTGTATATCATTTCTTAGGAGAGAATAATGTTTATAATACACAAAGAACTCTTATTATCCTCTTCTTATGAACGATTTCATCAAATTATTATTATAAATCAGATCTCGCTTAGGGCCTTTAAACTTTAACGTTTTTACTATATTTCAAACTAAAAAATATAATATTTCGAAATGTTTAAAGCTATTTAAAACTGCTCAATGAAATAACGTAAATTTAAAATTACATTTACTATAATATAGAAATATTGTAAACTTCTCAAACTTTGGTTGTGTGAAATAAAATTTCATTTGCTCATTTTTTCACTTTGAGAAAGATCATAAATTACATTAAAACTAGCAAGATCAAACATAAGTTACCTAGAAATGAAGATCTATCCTTAATCAATTTGTGTTCATTAACTTGAATTGACAGTGAGAATTGATGAAATTGCAATACATTTGTGCTTGAATAATTTTTTTCAAGGAAAAATAATGACAAAACTATAGAGGGGAAGTGCTGTGGTGTGTGTATTACTAGGTTCAATTATTAAAAGAAACCTCAAACAATATTATGGGAGCCAGTCAGGAACTGTAGTACAAATACTTTTTATACAATTACACATTGTTTGTCTTGAAATGTCATTATTTCCTTTCATACACACACACCAGAGAATAACATGTTGAGATATCAATTCTTTTATCATTATGGTCATTTAGATGTTCATGTAAATCATTAAAAAATGTTCTCCCCAAAAGATTAGTCCGTGTGTACTTTTGCGAGATTGACATTATAGACATTTTTTATGATCCAGATCACTCCTTTCACTCGAAGCTCCTCTTAGACTATGTTAATTCATGCTGTTTAATCTACTTCTGATTAGTCTTGAGGTCGAAAAACTGCATGATTAGGCAAAGACTTTTTCACGTTGTTCCTGATAAATTAGGCCAAATTAAAAGTTGATTAAATTACATCGATTTTGATTGATTAATTAACAAACTTGAGAGAAGAAGAATACTCTTTTCTTGCTTTGTGACGAACCATACTCTCAAGTTTGCATTCTCTCTCATTTGAGAGAAAGATCAATCAAACAAAAACAGAGGGCAGCCTTGATGAATTGAACGTTTCCATTCATTTATCTGTTTCAATGAATTTTGTAAATAGTAGTGATTTTCTCGATCTTTCTTCTTCACTCGAGTGTATCGAGTACTACTCGATCTATTCCATATTGGGAAAAAAATTTATGCAACGTTTTGATGGCATTACAAAATACCTCATCTAATTAAGTGCCACTATAGTTAGATCCTATTATTAATTTGATCTTTTAAAGCAATTTTTCTTATTTCACTGCCTACTGAATACAAAATGTTGAGATAACTGCATCGATTCTAGGCAAGAATTAAAATTCAAAGCAATTTATTATAATTTGAGGGCGAATGAAGAGTACACATGAAAAGATTTATGGTATGAAATCTTTAAAATTTAAAGATCCTTAAATCGTGACTGTAAAAGGCTAAGGGTTAGGTAACAGATTTTTTATTAAAAGAACGCAATATTATGTTTTTTGAAAATTAAAGAAAAGAATATAGGACTCAATCTATTCCTTATTAATTCTTCTTTCTTTTCGATTTCGTCATCTTGAGACACGCTTCCCTCATTCTAATAGTATTAAGGAATTGGATTATTTCTCCCATTTGCTAATCACAATAAGGTGAGGATGGCTCCTGACTCATCCTTTCAGGCCATGTAATAGAATTCTCCACTTGAATAATCCTCCATTTCTTGTTCTCGTGCAAATAGTCGCTCATCCAAATTTAGTAATGATCTCAACATAACTCCCTTGGGCTCCACATCTCAAGAGATGTTATCCCTTGATTAAGTAAACGTGAGATTCCTTTCTCCGAGTACAATCTCCATGCGGATTAGAGGTATATGAATTACTCTCTGAAAAGACACTCTCCTCCTGATGATCTGAAAATTACGCTTTCTCAGATATTTTGACGTCAAACTGTAAGCCTCGAACTCAAAAGAAAATCTTTTGTGAATGCTCCTTTTTTCATTCTCTGCTTAACATGTTATATTCTTCAAAAGTATAGCCCCCTTTTCTTGTGACTAATTTACCTAGTTTTTTGTTAACATGGGAAAGCTAAAAGTTTTTATTCAAAAACAGAAAAACTATGTTTATGGGAAGAGATAATAAGCTTAGTAAAAACTCTGCTTTTGGCATGTGCTAAACCTTGAGATAAACTGCGCATAAATCCTCATGTATTCCTTTGTATGAAAACAAAAAGAATTCAATAATATTTTTATTAATTGGTTTACGTACAAAATCTTTTTAATGAAATTCTTTCACAGAGTAGACTGACCATTGCGTTATTTCATGTCATGAATAAATACATCATTTTATTGCATGACAGAACTATCCTTCTCCCTTCACTGATTCATCAGTGTGGTGTATTATTATAGACACTCTGCTCATTTGCGACCCACTCAACAAACTCTTGCTCTGTTTGTAAATGTGGGTACTCATAGATAACAATGGGGCCATTTCCATGTTGCTTTTCTTTTCCACAAGTGCATTCATATTCTTTGTAAATACCTCCCCATTAAAAATTTTCTGTAAAGAGTTTCCCAATGCGTCAATCATTAACAAGGGCAGATTTAATAGACGTTCTCCTGTTGAAGATTTAAATCAAATACCTTTTTGATAATTAATTAAAACTTGTGAGATAAAGTACAGCCATCTTTTTCATAACTGATTGACGCATGATAATCATTAGAGAATTTACATTTAATTCTCATTGTGATAATAAATCAAAATTCATTTTATTCTTCAAAAAGAGATTTTAATTTTACTGGGATGATTTATCTCGCTCTGAATGGAAGTCTTTTTTAATGGGATTTCATTTAGTGAATCATATTTCTCCTACACGCAAGAAAGCATTAGAAGCAGGAAACGTAAAGCTTCCTTCTTTTCAATTTGTGAAAAAAATCATCACTTATCCCTTCATTCTTTGCAGATGCTGAATGAAGACCATAAAAAGGCGATCAGCTTGCAGCCGGAAAACATTCATGACATGTGCGAAACACAGAGTTCTCCCTGTAGATCGGTGAGTTTAACTAGATTAATTAAACATATTCTTGACATTTGAAATGACCTTTTGGTCTTATAAACTCACCATGTCAAAATATGCTCCTTTTCTGGCCCATAATGGAGATTTACTCTTTCATAATTTCACTACGAATATTGCCCATTTCAAGAAGAGTATTTCAAAAGACAAATTCTTTTCACTTTTACTAGTCAATCCTTCGTATTGAACCAAGAGAAAACCTTTTCATATAAACAGACTCGAAAATTATTAAAAAGTATTTCTGTTTTCGTCTGGAGTTCTTTCTCTTTCCATAGTGTTTCCTCCCAAAAAGCATTGCAAGACTTCTTATTTCAACTGGAGGATAAATGTTAACAGACTTATATGGAAATTTGTTTCTTTTTCTAATCTTTTTAACTTCACTTCCCCCATTATTCCACGAACGTGTATCTGCGTAGAATAGAATTAGCCTCATCCTCTAGCAAAAATCACATTTGTTTCCTATAGAGGCGCTTATTGTTAATTGCTATTAGAGGGAGTGGGGGGGGGGGAATAGAAAAACTTGATGTAAAATAAAATGTTTTTTAATAGTTAACAGAAGGAAAACCTTGAACTTAATTCGAGACAAGAGTGGAAACCATGAAGTTTTTCCTACACGATTTTCTCGTTCCACTATTCGTGATGACTCATTCTAGGGATCTTTAAATAAATTGCCTAATGGTCACATTTTTGGCTTGGTTTTATACATAATGATTATTGTATTTTGGCTTCTAAAAGTGTGCACTCGTAGCTCTTTCAATGACTGAGAACGCCTCTAATAGATCAAACAAGGCATGCCGATCTCATTTCCCAAGATCAAACATTCTCTACACCCACCTATCATAAATCAATTTGAGAAACGGTTCCAATTTAGATTTTAAGTATATTCTGGGAAGATAAAAACTCCACTCTCGCCTAAATAATCAGGCATTATATTGACTGATTGTTAATAATAATTGAATTTTTCAATTTATAATTTGATTTAAAAGTAATTTTAAAATTCTATTGAATTACACAATCGATACCAGATTGCCTGACTGAACTTGCTCAAGTGCATTTTCATATTTTATAAAATTTTAGGATACTATCTCTTTTGATTCTATTTTTTCGTCTTTAAAATGCAACCTTGAATGCTAAAAATAGCATACTAATGCCTAGATCCAATAATACTCAAAATAAGTGATTATCGATCCACCTTTGATCGCTAGACGAGTAATTGAACTACTCTCGCAGCTACTGAATGATTGTTAATTCATTTCAAACAAACTAATATAATTCTGTTTATTGCATTGAATAATAAGAAATAATCCATCATGAATGCAAAGATATATAATACCCGGGAATTAACACTCCTTCAACGAAAGGAAAATTATGCATTGTTATCTTTCCTTCGCTATTGTTAGGAAAAGAAGCAAGATGGAGCAAAAAGAATAAAAATTACTTTCTTTTATGCGTTTTAAGAAGGGGAAAAATATAAATCTAAAATAATAAATTAGTCATCGGAGAGTTTGATATCACCAGTGTGTTCTACTCTCTGAATGTACCAGATTTATTGACACATCATAAAAACAAATATGGATTAAAGAGTTTTACCCTCTTTTTTTCATCATAAGCTGCATTCTTGGATAGTTGGGACAGTAAATTTTATTCCTTTGATGAATAAGCTGGATATACTACACAGGATTTGTAGGAAAAAATAATTTTAATTAACGAATACATGTTACAATTTTTGGAACTCAACTAGGATTGTATTCGATCATGAAGAAGGTTCTTCTATTTAACTAGATTATCGTTGAAATTGTCATGATCTTGTAGAATGCACTTTAGGTGAAAATTGATGGCTTAAAAAGTTGAATATTAGAAGCCGACATTGGTTTCTAGCTCATCTGTCAAATCTATTAATAATTGTATTGTGCAACACACATTTCTGATAAATGGATAAATAATCTAATGTGTAATGTACAGAAGAAGAGATATGTGGGCATAACTTTGTTGAAACCCTCCAGGGATTTCCCACAGCTCTCTATAATAGGGGGAATTTATAGATATCCTCCTTGTTGTGGGAGATGAATTAATTAGATTTTGCATAGGCCTCAAAAAAACTGCTAGTGTTGTACATTTCAAATCATCAATAGCCTTCATGAGTCATGTCCCAGGAGGAGCGAATCTTTATGCCCCTTTTTAGATCCACACTTTACAAGTACAATAGATTATTTTAAGAAATATGGTCGTCGACATTACTTGAAAAATTTAAAACATTTGTGATCCCAGGGAAAGAAATTGCAAATGTATTTTTTATCTTGATTGACCTTAGAGATTTAATTGACTTTCTCCTAGTAAGAATCACTCAGAAATATACTGACAGAAAAATAAATTTTATCCAGTCTACTCACAAGTAAATAAAACATGAATTCAGTCCAAGTGTAATTAATACTTTTAGCTAGAGATTAGTTTATAATACAGAAAAAAAACAGTATTTTTATGATGTAAGACATGCCATAAATTCTTGACCTCAAATATTTATCTTTTTATTTACTTTTGTAGAAAGAATAACATAGTTTTATAAGATGACTTTAAACCGTTACTTCCCGTCTCGCGATGCAAACTTTAAGTAGAACTAATTATTATCCCTTTTAGTGTTTAACAATGTGTCAAGGTCAAGATGATCAAAGTTCATCATGTCAGATGAAATGCGACCGAATTATCAATTCCAGTATTCCAAAGGTCCCCAGTGGTAATTGGGTAAGTTTTTCAAATTATGTAATTTTATCTTTGAGTAGTGTATTAATATCTCCTACTGGATCGATAAATCTAATTTTAGTTATTGCCACTAATTTTGTAATAAGTTTGTATAATTTGCAATGATTTAAAAAGTAATTAGTCTAATTGTAACATGGCAGTAAATGTAGTTTATCCTAAAAGCAATCCCCCTTTGCCTATTTTTATTCCAGTCTAAATTAGTTATTATCATTTTAGATTTGAAAAAACGTCCATTTGCCTTCTCTAGACTAATAATATTCATTTTCTCTCAACAGTTTAACAACACACTATGCGGCCAATTGTGCGAAAAGACTAGAATTAATATAAACCGCTATTTCATATCGAAGGACAATAGCCTATCTGAAAATTTGATCTGTCCAAATAAGCGGTCCTGGTCCACCAACTGCCACCTTCCTTGCGCAACAGATCACGATTGCATGGGCGTAGGAATGAAGTGCTGTCACGATAACAAGTCTTGTGAGAATAGACTCATTGATGGTGCTATTGGCTATCGTGAGAAGCCTAATGGAAATTATTCCTCAAATACCGGTCTATGCTTATACGGAGTTATTAAATCAATGAATAGTGAGTCTCTTTACATTATCTGAGGGGTGGAAGGACATGTTCATTTATGCTTCATAATCAATACAGTTCCTCTATGAATTATGTATAGAATTATGATCTATTTTTTAATCTAACGTTTTTTCACGTCTCATTTCAATCAACAGACTATCAATTATTTACCCTCATTGGCCTAGATGTATGGAATTTCCCATGCAATATTTGTTAGATAGGATTTTGAATTTTTCTAATCAATTCTAGATTAAAACAAACTAATAATATTTAGGCCCTCCACCAATTCCCAACGAACCGGTCCTAAAGACCCTTCTTCAGCCAACCGTAGACACGTACGATTCCAAGAGGAAGACGCATGAAATTGTGACACAACTCGACTGGCTAAACTATTACTCCTCAATGGGTTATCGTGAGAGGAGTAAGCTTGATTCTTCCATTGTTTTCCTCTTGCAAATTCGCCAGTTCAACGATGATAACGGCCTAATTGACTCCAATCCGGACATTGTAAACCAAGATGCAGCCATTGATGAACTATTCTCGACCTGGTATAATCTCAAATGGGTAAGATTTTCAAATAAATACCAATAATGATTGATTGAATCTCACAACATTTAAAATCATTCTAATGACTTGTTCCATTTCGTAATTATTCCCCTTGAATTATAATTCATGACTCAGAAATGATGAATTTCTCTTCATTTCATCAGAAGTAGTTGTACACTGTTGTAACCTGTTTGTGAAATGTAACAAAGTAGTTGGAGAGAAAATGGCTTTCCAGCATGTCTATGTGAATATTAACGAACAAAAATATAACGAACTGCCTTTATCGAATAGCCTGCAGAGAGATAAACTTTCTCGAAATATGTAACAATCTTCCTATTTTTCATCATGAATATTTAATTTTGAATTTTAGATTTTATTTTCATTCTAAAAGATTTTTAAGCATTCAACAAATGAACTGGTAGACGATAATATTCTTTGAATATTTTGGCCCTTCCAACTTGTAATCGTTATTGCTGTTCTATTTTAGAGAGTTGTGTTTAACAATTTTCTTTATTATGGGATGTTCATAATTGATTACACCGTGGGAAATTGTTTTTTTTTCTGTAAAAATTTGAATATTATTTCCATTTCTTTTAATAACTTTATTGCCCATACTGTTAATCAGAGTAGCCGTTATGTCCTTAACAGTTTCTTCCAGCCCAACTTAATTCTTGAATTGCCAGTTATTTCTGTATACGGTTATCTGCTCTACAGGTTTTCTATAGGCTTCAAATCTTGGGAGTAGATCTATAGGCTTTAGAAGACTTTGACATATGGCAAGTTGCATTCTTCTTGTTGGAATATCATGCCTTCTTTCAGAATTCATTCTAGTGGGAAATTCTACTAAAGAACTTGTTCCATCTGAAGAGAACCCTTTGGGACAACAGGGTTTGTCTTGGATCGTTTTTGTGCCACCAATAACGGCTATTATTCTAATTAGATTTACATTTTTGTATCTCTAATAATGTGCAGCTTTCGCTTCCTTTAAGATACTTTCCCCCTATATTGTGTTAGTTAAATTAGGAGTTAATTAAGCTTTACCGAAAGCAAGATGAAGAAGCTCCAAGTCAGCGAATTTAACGTGATCTCATTAGAACACGAAGCAGTTAATTAATGATCTCTCCTCCACAGACTAGTCTCCTACTGGCACATCTCGAAGATCTCAGTGAAAAGACCTGGTATCAATTCCGAATTCAGAGCTACAACGAGCATGGTACCGGTGGCTGGTCGGAGCCAACGAGGCCCTTTCAATTGAAGAATCTTGCGATTCCAATGAGTACACCGCAGAGTCTAGCGGAGACAAAGACTCTCGTGCATGATAAACTCGTTGATGTGTCGCTTTCGTGGAAGATGAGCAATGTCGCAGACTATGACTCACTCAAGGTCAGCTCACACTTGATTATAGAAATTGATTCATTTCTTAGTGGCTTGTGTGTAAAGAAAGAGACAGAAATAATTTTAATTATTTTATACAAAACCGATACTAGTACTAGCAAGTAATCACATTGGTTATTTTAATTACATACGATTTCATTTAAAGATACTATGGTGCGAATTCGCTGAGAATCGATGTTTATGGAGCCTGATCGAGTCCAATCTAGAGAGGGATGAGAGAAAGTATACTATACGAAACTTGAAGCCCTCAACAACATATCAAATACAGTTAATATCTATCCTTAATATTGGACACAATCAAACCTATGAGAGCAAACCTACCTCTCTTATCATAAATACAACGTCAATTGAGCCAAAGATGAACAAATGTAAGCATTAGAGTCTATTTCCTTCTTCTATTACTTTAATAAGTAAGAAGGAGCTCTTTATTGTTAAAAACAGTCAGAAATCCAGAATTTGCTATTTTCATTTTGTGTCGTAAATTATAGGTATTTACATCAACTACTGTATATTACAAGTGATATATGGACCATGAGTTTAATTATGCTCCATTTTCAAGACTATAACAAGACTCCTGTTAAAACTCTGGGTGACACCTCTTGTATTTGTGAAATGAATATATCAGTAAAGGACTATCACAAGACCTTAGATAGCCGCAATCGCTTCATCACCGCCCACCCCTTCTGGGAGAATGGGGAGCTGAAGGCGAAGCTAGAAGTAGATGTTAGAAATAGTAAGTTTCTCAATGACTCTTTTAGTATACAAATTTTAATAATTCTGATGCCTACTTTCGAGTAGAATGAATAAAGGAATTTTTGGGAGATTTTAACCTGTACTGAATGATAATTAATGAATTTCCCTCTCTAGTCTACAGCTATAGACCTCCAAGCAGTGGTCTCTATACCGTAGAATGGATCCCGCACGCCTGCATTGACACCAGCGTTGAGCCTAGCGATAATGTTTGGAAAAATGAGGAAGATAAAAAGTTCTTTCACACCAAATCAGCAAGCATGGACGTGAGTTTGGAAAGCCGAGGTTTCTTGAGAGAATTATTTCTCAATTCGCGTCTGAGTTAGAGAGATAGATGGTTTTCTGTTAACTGAAGGAGTTATTTTCTCAGGCAAAGTCAATAAATTCGTACATTTTGTCAAACTTGAAGTTCCAATGTCATTACAAGATCATTCTGCATCCGATTGACTACTCTCAGCAGTCGTTGAAGGATTACGAGGGGTGCTTCTGTACCCCATCGTGTCATCGGATTGATGTGGTTTCTGGGAGTCGATTGCCAGAGAATTGCTTCAAAACTGGTGCGTACAATTTTTCTCAATTTTACGATTTTTAATAATGACTCATTATTAATGAGTCGTTTCAACGGTAGATAGGCAGCTATTTATGAATTAAAAGGCAAATTAAAAAAATTAATATTCAAATCGTAAGATTTTAAAAGATTTCAAGACTATTTTCAATTGAATAAAAGTCATTAAAAGTAATTTCTTTCTCTTTAGAAAATCGTTCACCCTTCAAGCCAATGAACATCGCCTACAACATTCAGCCCTCGAAACAGATGAGAATGAATAAATACCGCAGTATGACCTGGCCAAAGAGGACCGATATGCAAAACGATGAACCAATAGAGAGCTATGACGCCCTAGTCACATGGAATTATCCACACTCACCCAGCACTGATGGCGGCACACGACCATCCGGGTATCGGATAACATATGGCCCAAGGATTTATGAGCCCTTGGACCCCGTCATGTACCAGTACGGCCTCAAGCCGAGATTGGATTATGACAAAAGTATTACCAGAGTTGTCGGGCCAGTGAGTTTAACATCTCTGCTTGATTGTCGCTCTAGTTATCTATACTTTAAACAGGATGAAAAGCGGATCACTCTGGAGGACTTGGAAGCCGGCAAGTTGTACATTGTCAACCTACAGACGACCAGCAACAAATTGGATAGTGAAATTGAGTCCATCTACTTCTCAACCCCGTCAATTTCAAAGAAGACTATTCCAAAAGAACCTTTCCATCGTAGAAAGACCTCGCATCAGGACTCTTCCAAAGCAACAAACATCATTCCCAATGTAACATACCTCCTTACCACTGCTATCCTGCTAATCCTGAGATTTTAAAAACCACAAAATGATATCAAAAAATTATGAGATTTTGTACATAAACAATTTAGAGAGTCAAGTATGATTTCCTGTAAATAACTCGAGGGAGCTGTAATCTTGTGATAATTTTTGTTGTTTTAAATTATGCATTTTATCTTTTAAACGAAACAAATTATATACATCTGATATTTTTTAACAAAAAAAAGATTTAATCTTTACTACGAAACTTTACAATGAAAAAAAAAACTAAATAATTTTAATCCATTTCAGGTCTAAGAGATAAATGAAACCGTCCACAATACGTTACGATGCTGAAGTCGATAACAAGAGGAACTCAAGTTCAGTCCAAAAGAGAACAAGCAAGCTACGTTATCGCCTGATAAATGTAGCACATCAGAGACTATCGACCCCCTTGGATCTTAATACAAAGGCGCAATTTGAGAATCGGTTTCAAATCACAACAAAGCTCAGCTCAAAGTACTACAACAAGAGCCTAGTGATAAATCATTCAAATTCCTTTTACACACACGGCCGCGAATGCCAGAAATACGGATCAATCTCCGTGCAAAATGATGACCCAATTTCATACAAAGATGTAGCTACGATATTACCCGATAAATTGGATCATGAACTCGACCATTCTCTGATCGATTCTGAGATTAAGCTGCTAAAGAAGAATGTCAACATTTATTCTGAATCGTCCACCTTTATAGATAACATGTGTGAGATGAAAAGGTTCACTAGGGTGTTTAACGATGCTAAAAACTTTTCCGTCTTGCCGGAAATGTCCCGTAATGAAGATGAAAACTCACCGGTCAATATTATAACAGATGGTTCCGTTAAAGCCATCGTTGATAGTTTCAAGGTAACTCAACCGAAGAATATTTTGGAATTCATTGAACAACGCTTGCCAGATGGAAAGTTCATTCTGACTTTTCTTTATGAGTCATTCTTTTCAAGGATAACAGCATCTCTAGATACTGAAGCCGTGTTCACAAAGGAGGAAGCCTACTCGAGCTTCAAGGAGGTTCTAACTAGGCTGGAAATGCTCATAGATCCCGCCTCCACTATCGCTGCTGAATTTGGCAAGATTATTTCAATTTCTGTAAACAATTCACAAATTAGGAAATGGCTCATTCAAACCAGCAATGAATGGCTATCTATTGTCCTTTCAGGCCTATTTGAGTTGAGCGATGAAGTCAAGTTGAACTCGTGCTGTCTGTTGGCCTATTTCTTCTCGCAGCCGAGTCTAGTGATGGCTCTCAATGAAAATATTCTCATGGATGTAGCCTATGACATAATTCAGGCCATCTTCTTGGCTATGGAAAAGTGTCCGCGATACTTTATAGAAACCTTCTTTATTGCCATTGGCTACGTGATTGAAGGGTATCCGACTTATAGTGTGGTTAATGCCATCTTTAAATTTGGCATTTCCCGGATGAAGAATGAGTACATACAATCCTTCTCAGCGACCTGTATAGATGGCATTTCAAGGTTTTGGTCTGATGAAAATCTCTTATGGCAACCGTCGCTTCTTTATCACTTTATCCAGCTGATACAAACGGAAGGCTTCAACACCACATCTAGAAATATCCACCTCAAGTATGCCCTTATAAGTCTAGTGATTAAGTTGAAAACAAAATCAGATTTATTGGTTTATTGGCGATAATAATTAACATCTATTATTTTCTTTGAGATTTTTTGTTAATCCTCTGGATCCGAGTCGGGGACGAGAATCCGTGACTTTGATGGGTCTGGATAACTTGGGCTAGGGCATTGGTATGAGCAAGTCTCGTCTAGGATAACTGAAGCGTTCATAGTGGACTCATTTTGCTGGACGTATTCGAATAAAATGGACTTGGCTCTCTTCACTGGGGGTGTAAGGGTTCCTTCAGTGTTGTTATTAGTCAAGGATTGCGAAAATATTGGATCTATAGGTGACTCATAAATTGGACTCTGCTCCCCGTTTTCCTTTGGCTCATTCGATTCGTCGAAAAAGTTTATTTCCAACTGAGTGTGTGGCTTTAAAAATTACTAGTAAGATTTCCTATTTACAATTCTCTTGGACAGTTCAAAATAAATTTACTCAATTGATCAAATTTACAACTCACAAATTCAGGCGTTTCCTCAACAAAGCTGACCTTTTCCATCATGTCAGGTTTAGATCGTTTTAATGATCTAAAAATAAATGATAAAATTCCAACACCTTCTTTCTACAAAACAAAAACTAACGTTCTAGATGGAGCTTTCACAGCCTTCAAGCTTGACTGAGTTGTTTTCGTGAGTTGACTCGAACCGTGCAAATTGGATGTTGCCAAGACCAAATGAATATAATAGAGACAATTATCTGTAGCTGAAAATATCACCGGAAACCCTGACTCTTGGGTATGAATATTAATAGACTGACAAATGTAATCACTCAAATGTAGAATTGTCTTCAACTCTTTTAGGGCAAAGGTGAAATCCCCAGCTTCTTCAACTTGATAGCACGAAAATTCATCAAGTTCGATTTTTACATTTGTCTCAATGACCTTGGAGTCGTGAATGAAATCGACAGCATTTCTAAGTTGGCATTCTTCCTCACATAGATTCATGGTAATCTCATCTGCGTCGTGCTTGAATACATCTAGTACTTCGTTGAGGACTCTAAAAATTTAGAATGGACAACAAACTTAACAGGAATTGTCAAGTGATTCTTGGAATTTTCGATTGAATAGACAGCTTCCACGTTTTTGCTACAGTCGGTTAGAGGGATTTTGAATGATCGAATCAAGTCTATAGAAACTTTGGAGAAAATGATTTACCATGACTGCAGAGAAATTTCACACATAGATAGGTTAGAGAATCGTTTAAGGAAATTGTACAACGATGGACATTCTTTTCAAGGAACGCATTACAATAGAAAATCTTTTGCAAGGCCTATAAATGAGTCAAATAAAATTGCTATATTACTTTGCTTGATATTTTAAATGTCTTGGAATTGGCGAGTTTGTTGAATTTGTGGAAAAATGAATCGTTAAATGTTACATTGACATAGCCAGATTTTGATGGATTTACAGTTCTTAGACTTAACTAAAGTTTGGGATAAAGTATGAACTATTCCTACTTTATCTTTCCAGAGGAAGAAGATAATTTCTCCAAGCTTGGAGAGTGCTGAGATAGACTTTGAGAAAACTTTTAACTCTGAATTCAACAGTTCAATCGTCATTTTTGAATTTTAATATACAAAAAAGAACCACAAGCAAACAAATCCTTTTAAAAGAATTTGATTTCTTTTATTGTTTGAAAAAGTTTTTCATTTCAAAATGTACAAATTTTTACAGCCGTCAGCAAGGGTTCTTCGTCAATCCCTTACAAATACCAATAATCTGTAAGTTACTTTCCATCTATTAATTCTTATCAATCAAGCCCCCATTCGTACAACTCGCAAAGGAGACATTTTCGAATAAGCTCATTTCTTTTGGAAGATAAAGTCTTTCAAGTTCCACCTTTTGCTGAATCTATATCCGAAGGCGACATAAGATGGATTAAACAAGTAGGGGACTTTGTTAAAGTTGATGATATTATCGGAGAAGTGGAGACGGACAAGACTACAGTTCCGTTGCCCTCCACCGTTACTGGTAAATTAACCAGTCTTTTGGTCGAAGATGGTTCCAAAGTCACCCCAGGAATGGAGATTTATAAAATTGATATTGACTCATCTTCTCCACAAGCTACCGTAGGCTCCACTTCCAGTCCTCAAGCTAATACTGGAGAGAAAAAGGTTTTCAAAGTCCCCCCGTTTGCTGAATCAATCACTGAAGGTGACTTGAGATGGATAAAACAGGTTGGAGACTTTGTAGAAGTCGATGAAATCGTTGGAGAGATTGAAACTGATAAAACGACAGTTCCCCTTCCTGCAACTGTAGCTGGTAAGGTTACTTCGCTGATGGTTGAAGATGGCTCGAAAGTGAATCCTGGCATGGATGTCTATGAAATTGATACAGGCTCTGTTGCTGCCGCAAAGAAGGTGGCTGTGAAACAAGAAACTCCCAAGGCCGCTGCTCCAGTGAAGCCTGAAGTTAAGAAACCCGCTCCTCAAGCCGTTAAAGCTACAGCTACTCCTCTCATTCCCGTAGCTATTGGAAAGCGTACTGAACAACGTGTAAAGATGAATAGAATGCGACTCAAGATTGCCCAGCGCCTTAAGGATTCTCAAAACACCAGTGCTATGCTAACCACCTTTAATGAGGTTGACATGTCTAATTTGATTGAAATGCGTACCAAGTACAAGGATGTCTTTCTCAAGAAGCACGGCGTGAAACTGGGCTTCATGAGTGCCTTTACAAAGGCTGCCTCTTATGCTCTCATTGACCAGCCTGCTATTAACGCTGTTATCGATGGAGAAAGCATTGTTTATAGGGACTATGTTGACATAAACATTGCCGTAGCCACTCCCAAGGGACTCGTTGTACCAGTACTCAGGGATGTAAATCAAATGAACTACCTTCAAATCGAGAGTAACATTAACCATATGGGAGAGAAGGCCCGCAACGGCCTATTGACTGTTGAAGATATGGAGAGTGGTACCTTTACCATAAGTAATGGTGAGTTATTGATTATTTTTCAAACTATTTTTATCGATTTGATAAGTTCAATCGATTTCCACCAAGGCTCTTTATTTTTGTTCGCTCATTATAAAAGCAAAGCGTACTTTTTTTCAAATAAACATTTCAGTCATTTTTATGTTTTTTATCTGCCTCGATTTTTGTGGCTTGAAATGAAAAGCACATTCATCGACTCTTTAGTCTATATGTCATTTGGTCTACTAAAAAATATATATATGCTGCCTGTTTCCATGTGAGATGAGTGTTGTTAGATTCAAACGGATCAGAGTCTGATACTTGGTGACTGTATTTGAATTTTTTCAACCTTTCAAGCCTCACCCCCTTGTGATTAAAGAATGATGATAGTTTCTAATCAAGCTATGGGTTCAGGAGCAGAGTTAATTTAAGAGGATCATGTGTGAAAAAATCTCTGATTGAAAATGAATATATTGAAAAGAAAATATTAACTCTAGAGGCGTTTTGTCTTCATTAAGACTCATCAGTAGAGTTTTGGTTTGATAAAGTAGATTGAAGATTCATTCAATCTTCTCATCGTAGTAATTTTTTTATCTCTTTTGAATATCCTTTAGGCGTTTCAATTGGAGTTATTATAAATTCTTTATTTTGTAAAACTCTTGTTCGTCTCTATACCTTTATTTGCCTATCGACAAAAAGTTTTGACAATCAGCCTCTTCTTCATTTGTCTCCTTTTCCAGGGAATTTGGGAGTTTTTTCCCCTTTAGGTAGATAAAAAAGAAAAATTCGTAACCAAATTTAGATTCTAACCACTCCTTCTATTTAGGTGGTGTATTCGGTTCTCTCTTTGGAACGCCCATCATTAATCCTCCACAATCAGCCATTCTTGGTATGCACGCGACATTTGATCGGCCTGTGGTCAGCAATGGCCAAATCGTCATTCGGCCAATGATGTACATCGCTCTTACCTATGATCACCGCTTGGTCGATGGCCGTGAGGCTGTCCTCTTCTTGAAGAAAATTAAAGAATTCGTAGAAGATCCCAGGATATTCTTTATGCAGTTGTAGTCACACCCGTAGTACACCCTCCCACCTCTCTCTCTACAAAACCTTATCAAAAAACCTTTCGATCACCATCCTTAAATTCATCGTATGTCCCATTCTCTCTCTCTTTTACCATTTTTGTGCTATTAATTTTACCATACGCAAAACAGCCTCATTTTCATCATGCATATCACCTTTAAGAAGTTCTACATTTTATGCCTTGTTGTGGTAACAAAAATACTCAGACAATAGATTATTAAATCATAGGTTATTGTAGTTGACTTTTAAAACACGTGTATTATAGAGAGAAAGAAATATATGGATTTGAATTAGGTTTTCATTCATACATGTATTTTCTCAATTTCGCTAATACATTAGTGAGGTATTTTAATTTTTACACTATTTTTAGACAGGTGTTTCAGGATAGTTACTTTTAATATTGCTTTAGGAAAAAAAAGTTTTTTTAGTTTAAGCATTTATTTGTTTTAATCAACAAGTATTTGGACAACAACAGTTCCAGCAGCTAAATCATATGGAGCCCGATGATCCTGCCAGAATATGATAGAAATTATATAGAAAAGAGTCGCTGTGTTGATATCCTTGAGAAAGTATCTTATCAACGATCTCATTAATCCAGGATTCTGTCCTGGATAAATATCGACACAATTCAATTGTGGTTGCGCTACAATCATTTCACATGAGACAATTCTCAAGTTCATTAAATACTTTCCAATTGTCGCTCCTCCTGGGCGACTTCTATCAAAATAATTCTTACTCAATAGCCAAGCTTCAAAAGAACATCTTAAAAGTCTACAGATTAGCTCGGCCATTACAAGCATATTCATATTTATTGCGTCGTTTAGGCCGATGAAGATGCTAAAGAACCTTGAGTATAGATGATCTTGAATTGCATCTGTGCGATTAACAAATGCGTGCTTAACAACACCGATAATCTTTGAAAATATGAAGCTGTACGGGAGAAGTGTGATGAAATCGAAATTAAAACTATAAAAATTAAATCTATTAAAGAATTACTTTGCAAAGGGTAACTTGTAGAGAAGGAGAAAGATGATGAATTTGAGAAATAGCAAGACAAGAGTATCAATAATCTCAGCCAATACTCTCTTACCAACATGGGGAATGATAAATCTGTTGCTTGATTGTTCACGTGGGGGCTCTATCACTTCCTCAAATGATCTCTCATACTTTTCAATTTCAGTTGTGTAGGTATTGATAGCGATACTCTCACTAGCTACACTTCTATAATATGTATCCAGACTAGAGACATATTTCGTATATGATTCTCTGAGTGATTTATGTTGTTCATTGACCCAATTTGCGAGATTTTGGTTGACACCATTGGACGTAAAGTCCATTAAAATTCAGAATATTCAAATTTGTGATGAGAAAAAAGAAAGTCCTATATTACTTGTTGTTCTTCAAATATATTCAAAATTTAAAAGCACACTTTTGGTCTCTTGTTGTATCAATCATGGCTAATGGTTAGTTAGAGATTCTCATTTTTCTGTTTAGTTAATGAATCGATAACAGTTGAAGCTAATGATGGTCAGACAGATGAAAAGATACAGATTACTTATCTCGACGTCAAAGTGTCTGGGAATGGTTCATTCGGGACCGTTTACAAGGCGAAACTCTTGTCACCAACCTCAGAAATAGTTGCTATTAAAAAGGTGTTAATCGATCGTCGCTACAAGAATCGTGAATTACAGACTATGAAAATGCTAGATCATGAAAATATTGTAAAACTAAAATACAACTTTAACAGTCAAGGAGATAAGGTTAGTCCTATTTCGCTCATCAATAATATCATCGATTTTATATTCCCTTGCTGAGAAATAGAATTTCCCTTTTCAAAATTAATGAAAATTTGTTTCAATGTAGAGATTTGCTCATATTTAGTCACTCTACAATTTTCATTCACTCCATCTAGATTTTCGTGACATCTTTTTCCATTAGAGTTTGCTTTGTTATTATAATCTGATAATCGATTTCTATTTGGAAATAATCCTCAGCTGATCGAAATAATCTCATCCTTAAAAATCTCTGAATACAGAGGAGGTTAATCGAAGCTCGTCTACTCGCTGACCTACCTTGAATATTTTTAATTAAAATCAAACACTATTTACATCAATCGATTCTTACTGTCTAGAAGCTTAAGAGATGTCAGCTATTTAGCCAGAGAGAGAGATAGGTGAACAGTAACAGGTTTTCACAAACAGGGCTTGACATTAAAGCAGTTAGTTTTCCTCTCGAATCCATACAATCAATGGAAAGGGGGGTTTTCGTGGATAAAATATCAAATTCTTACATCATCTAAATCGATGAAAGCTATCCTGAATAAATAATTTTTCCCTTGGAAAAAACTCTTTCCTTATCGTTTAACACGTTTATGTGCTTTTTATTGCATTCTCCTAACAAGGTAACATCAAAAGGGGATTACTTCTAGACGATAAATATACACTTTTGATTGACTTGAAAAATTAGTCTCCTGTCTAACTAGGTACATCTAGATGCTCTAGTGAAGATAATCTTAATTTGTCTTTTATTTATCATTTGGGAATTGTTTAGAAATACCAAACAATTATCTAAGAGTGGCTTCAACATTTAAAAATCCTTGAGAGTTGAAATTTCGGCAGTTGATTTCAATAGTTTTAGTCTAGAATCTGGAGAGTGAGATACAAAAGTAAGGGCACCCAGAAAACCTTTTTGCGTAATTTATAAAATCAACTCAAGTTTAGAAGAACTTTTGAAAATTCAAGTTTTTCTAAGCAATTTCAAAGCTCTTATCTCAGTTATCCTTGAAATGCTTCATTTATTAATCAATAAATATACATTCTCAATTTCTATTCCTCAGAGTATTCTCCTAGACTTTGTTTGTACTAATCTCATTTTTCTGTGAAAAAACTAAAATTTCAATCAATTCCGTTTTAATTGTTTTCCAAAGATTACAACAATGCTAATTTTCCCATTAATTTCCAGAAAGACATTGCTTACCTCAACCTAGTGCTGGAGTTCATTCCCGACACAGTCTCACAAATATCCCGGTCCTTTTCAAAAGATAAACAAATGATGCCGTTACTTTTGATCAAAGTTTGTCGTTCTCTAATGAATTTAATCACTCTTACTAATTTATATGTAAATTACTTGAACGCTATTGATTTTATAATTCAATTTTTGAATAAACATTGATTCTAACCTTATCTAGCTCTACATGTATCAACTCTTTCGAAGTCTCGCCTACATTCACAGTAGAGGAATTTGTCATCGAGATATTAAACCGCAAAACCTTTTGGTCAACCAGGAGACAGGAGTTCTCAAATTATGCGACTTTGGAAGGTGAGCTTTTCACCTTTGCAACATGGCTAGAACTCTAAAGATTCACTCTAAAACTAACGTTTATTTCACTGTTGAATAGACCTACTTTCTCCATCATACTTTTATTTCATTTTTCAGTGCAAAGATTCTCAAGGCTGGTGAACCCAACGTGTCCTACATTTGTTCGAGATTCTTCCGTGCTCCAGAACTCATCTTTGGCGCTGTACAATACACCTGCCAGATTGGTGAGTACCTTTTATATAGCAAATTATTGAGATTTAAAGACTGCCAACTAGAGAATAAAACCTCTTACATCTGATACGAGGGTTAAATTTAAAAAAAAGTTTTCACATCTACTGACATGAACGATATAAAGACTCTTTGGATAAAGAGATAATGAGACAATCAATGAATTTCAATAGAGTCAAATGATGATAAATTTTATTCATCTATTTTAAATCGATTTTCTCATCACTTATTTTTCTCTCTGACTAAAAACTCTCAGATAGAGAGATAATCTTAAACCAAGGTCATACTTGCGAGTAGATCTTGCTTGATCTTTTTTTTTCAAAGAATAAACATTAAATACATAAAATCCTCTCTCCTAATTACGTCAAAGAGTCATAAATCACTGAGACTACCAATTTTGTTTTAAACATTCAAAATCGTTAATTAGCGAGTTAAATACACTCAAAAATAGTATTTTAAAATCTTTCTTTCTTGATTCTTAAATGCATCATCAAATTAAAATATTTCATTCTTCTGTCTCAATGATTGCCAAGGGTTACCCAAGTGAGATGCATTTGATCATTGTCTCTAGACTCAGTTTTCAATTGCGCGGGTTAGGTTTTTCTTGAAGGAGAATGATCCAGAATGACCTTTTTAATCATCACTTTAATATCTTTCAAAACTTTTTAAAATGCAATAAAAATATATAAAAATCGATATCCCAATACTTGAAAACCCCTAGGATGTGCATGTGCACGTATCGAATTACTCTGACCCAAAGCACCATGTTTTCTTTGCCATTACATCAAAACTATCTGATAAAGGGCCTCTCATCAACTAATTTTAAATAGGCTTAATTTATTTTTACATAAAATTCTGCATTTTGGTTATTGTAAACAATTCATTCATGGCATTCAGTTTGGATTTCGAAAAATAGGATCCAGTCACCTAATTTTAGAGTGCGCCTTTCTCGTAAAGTTGATCCTACTCACTTTTCAGGTAATCCTCTATCAACATCCTCGATATGGGAATATATTCTACATTTCTAGTCTTGTACATTTTTATCGATTTGATAATTAATCTTACTTCTCCACCTCTTTAGCGTATCTGATCTAAGTTTACATGATGTAAACTACTCTCTCTCTCTCTGTGTTCTAAAAATATTTCTGGATCTTAATGTGAATATCAAATCGGATAGAGATGTTAGTTGACGTTTTTACAAATCATCATCTATTCCTGTGCTATCCCTTCTTAGCTAAAGTTTAACTCCCTCTCTCGTGTTTGTGTGCGTGTCTCTTGTAAAATGAAAATAGAAATCATTTCACTATTTGCATTCTTGGAGAAAATCCATCCACTCCTACCCCCCTTCATTTGATCCTCAAGTCTTTACATGAATGACTTTTTGTTGAAATACATTGTCGACTATATAGAAAACTTTGAGTTGGATCCTAAAACAATTTGCATTACGTTATCGTCATGTGTTTTTCTTAATTATTTTTTATCATTTCTGTGATTAGTTCATATGATTTAATTATCTATAAGCGTTGAAATTAACATAATCCTATCAAGGTGTAAATCTTGCTGATAAAATGGATTGATCAAAATTTGAGCATTCAAAATGATATTACTGTGTACCTAAAAGGTTCAACCTTGAATGACAGTCATGTCTGGAAAAGATTTTCTATGACATTTCAGAATTCCCCTCTAATAACCTGTCCATTCCTAATTCTTGTGACATTTTGGGAAAGCCTCATTAGAGTTGAATTTTAAACCAGCAAGCCTTGAGGTGTAGCATTTTTGAGAGACTAGAAATATATTTTTAACGCCATGGCAGCTTACTTGCATTCCTCCTTGTGAATGTTTTCATAAGATATGAAGAAATCCAATTTGCAATTTAGAAAATCAATCTCTCTTAAAAATGAAGAAAAAATTCAATTACTGGGAAAACATGTTATCATGTCCTGTTATTCTTTCATTTCCTAGACTAGTTTGGAGAAATCAAATTAGACCATTTTACTTTCTACTCGGCTTATGATATGCAAATTGTTATCATTACTACCATCTTCATTGCAACATGTGATGTGGGAACTTTATTTATTTATACAAATAATATATACAACAAATTTTTTTCTATTGAGCTCCTTCAAATAAGGCATAGAAAATGTGATAATTAATCATTGGTTGAGATCTCTTTTTCTCTCTTGAATGTTACCCTTCAAACACGAAAAAAGGTAGTGAGAATCAATTAGGTTATTTGGACTAGTGAACATGGAGGAACAGCTGATTTTCATGCTGTAAAATGACAAAACTTTTTGAATTCCAAGAGTAGTCTTCAACATCTCCTCCAAGAGACACACATCAATGTCAGTGGCATTTTTAACGAAAATGAACCCGTATTCTTGAAATAAATTTCAGTTTTGGCGACCAAATGCCACAAACTAAAACTTTACAAGCTGAATAGCAATTAAAGCCAAGAAAAAAGAAGTTCTAGGGCCAATTCTAAAAAAAGTATTTTTTTTATTTCATGCCTTATTTTGCCTAATTTCAATCCCGTACCTTAGGCATAAACTAATATATTTAGTGTAAGAAAAACAAAAGCTTGTATAGTTGATTTCTCATTGATAGTCTCATCAATCAGGCTAGATAGGCATCTTCTTAAAAGATTTTAAAGCCTGTTAGAAAGCCTTTAGCTGATAAAAGGGTCTTATTGGTGTTGTTTGAAATTCGATGTAATTTGCCACTTATTTTTATCTTGACTGCCTAATTTTGACTCAATCTGGTCGCCATAGTGATCAGCCGATATGTGGCCTCCCATTTGTTAATAATACTCTCATTGGTTGATTTCTGTGGTTTTGAGAGTTATAAATGCTTATTTCTTTCATTATGAAATTGTGTGTTATCAAATGTAATTTCGTATTTGAATTTACTATTTCTCCATCGATTTTCTTTCTCTGATTACAATTCAAAAAATTTTTTTTAGTTATTTTTTATATCTTTAGCATAAATAAACAAAAAAGTTGAATAAAACTTTCATTTTTTCAAGTCATGTGAGAGTATTTCTAAATTTATAGGCTATTTTTTTCAAGTCAAAATTTACAAGGACATCAAAAGTCTTGAAAAGTGATTTTTTTCAGTTCAATATCTAGTCTGGCGGTAAAAACAAACAAGAAAATATTTTTCCTTTAAAAGACCTCCACTTATTTTTTTCCCAAATTCATAGTAGGGTCATATTAAAACTAATTATTGAATTATGGGTTTTCTATAATTTATTTCATCTCTTCAGAATAAAAGAGTCAACACGGAAAAATAATTTAATTTTCAATCAACTCAACATCTCAAAATAATGTATACCATCATTCCTAGACATTTGGTCAACGGGTTGTGTGCTAGCTGAACTTTTGCTGAAGGAGCCGATATTTCCCGGAGAGAGTGCCATAGACCAACTTGTGGAGATTATCAAAGTCCTCGGGACGCCGACCCCGGAGCAGATTCGGACGATGAATCCCGACTACAAGGATTTCTCCTTCCCTCAAATCAAAAAGTCTCCCTGGCCGAGTGTCTTTGTGAGCGAATTGCCAAAGGAGCCGATCGATCTGGTCAGCAACCTGTTGGATTATACTCCCACGAACAGGCTCACCTCCATTGAGGCAATGAAGAATGAATTCTTCAAGGAACTCAGACTCACCAAAACTAAACTCCCCAACGGCGCTCCACTGCCTCCCCTCTTCAACTTTACTTCGGAAGGTGAGTGTTTTTGTTGTTGAATAGTCTTGCGAAGCACCATTTGAGACTAGTTCACTTTTTAATCAGGAAAAATTCTTTCTTCTAGAGGTCTTGATTTTCAGTTTTGTCTTGCATTTTGTAGTTATTTAAAAATGAAATCACTTTTACGTGAAAAGTATAAGTCTAATGATAAATTTTTTCGTGCTTTTGGTCTGAAAAATTGAATTTTTGTAATTTTTAAAATAGTCGAAAATTATGTCACTCGACAACATTACAGTTATTAATTTTGCAAACATTTCAACAGCCTAGTTACTGCCTCTAGATTGAAGGTATGACTTGATGTTCATAAATTCAAGTTTGAATAGAGTTTAAATTTTAATCACTCCTGGAAATAATTCTAAAAGGTTTTTAAATTTTGGATAATATTGGCCCTTTCTTCATTTGAATTGTATAGTGCTTCATGTAACTAGGCTGAGAGTGGAAAATATCTGTTTTCTCTTCTTCTTGAGGAAGGATCATAATAGTTGTTGGGGCGTCAAAACGGTGGGTAGATCATCCTCTTCATCAGTTGGCTTGAAAATGTTGAACGAGAGAAATGTTCACCGCATCAAAAGCCTTGCATAGAAGACTTTTATGCTGCTAATTAAACCATCTTCCACTCCGAGCCTAGTTGCGTGAATTACATTCTTATGTAACGAGATATTCTTTTTCTCCTTTTATTACCCTCTCTATCTCAAGTTTATGTATTTGTGCATTATATATTCCCTCTGCTTATATTGAAAGCGATAACCATCTTATGAGGCAAATATTTATTTAGATCTATACACATTTATGTGGTCTTTCTTTTTTATTATTATTTCCCTTGTCTTGGCTCATGCTTTGGTTGATGAACATCTCTTCTTCTCCTAGTAATTCTTACACCCTTCTGCCTGGAGACTTGTTGGGTAAAGGGAGATAAACAATTATCAAGTCATGAGACTCTTTCATTTTAATGGGCCATAAAATGCAACTCAATCAGGGATCAATTATGATCTACAACGAGTCAATTAGATATATATTTTTTAAATAAAAAGTTCCGACTTTATACATGTGGATAGCTTGCAATCACATGATCAATTTTAGAATATGATGTGGATATTTTAATTTTATTTTGGAAAATATTATCCATCCACGCACCCTCTTGTGAATGAGAATAAGTTGATACTGGAGGAGGGTTTTCTATTGTTCTCATTTCCCTCTAAGCAATTTGTGGAGACAGGTTGATGGATGATATTTTCTTTCAAACTCTCCACTTACCACTTGATAAAAACATGTGCTATCTTCATCCACTGTTTTTCAAGTCCGATTTTTATTTATCTTCTTTTCACAGATTCTATTTATGCATGTTTTTGAAAAGAAGAATATATTGCCATGTCGGTAAAATTAAAATAGAATTTTTAGATACGAAGAAGTATTGATTCAAATTATCAATTTTTTATACAAGTTTTAAAAGTTTTACCAAAATTCAGGAAAACAATGAGACGACAGAAGCAACTCATCTAAACACCAAAATTAAAGCTTTGCCTAATACCTCCTGAGGGTGCTAATTCCCCGATTATTTAAAAGATGTAATAATT